>RJWH01000664.1:0-267740 GCA_004363575.1 Solenodon paradoxus
AACTGATCTCGTTGTGTACTATGTAAATAATGTTTCATGATAATTTTGACCTTAACAAAGACCCCGTGGTTCGGTGTTTGGGGTAATGTATAAGAAAACCAATTCCTTGTCCTACATTTCACTGACCACATGACCTGGGAGGTGTTGCTCAAATTCTGGGTACTGCCTTTGAAGTAGACAGAGAAGCCATAGAAGTTAAAAATACAGTTGTTGGAGGGAACATGTATTATTACTGATTGTTGAAATGAGGGAATGAACAGTTGAAAAGGAGCTGGATTATGGTGTTAGGTGGGAAGGAGCAGCTGTCCAACCCTAACATGATTTCTTTGTTACAATGCTTTCTCTTTTGGGATTGTGATATTATTTGTGTTCAGTTTGTTCTCCTGCTAAGCTGAATGCAATATTAATCTCACTCAGTGGGTCCTTGCTATGTACCGTGTAGGTAGGATGAGAGAAGGGAGTTGGTGGCTTAGGGTGGGAGGATGGCTGTGGGAATGAGAATCTGAACACCTGAATCCTCCCTTACTGTGACTGGCACCCCTGTACTTATCGAAATGTCTGCACAGAGAGTTTGAGGCCAAGCATGCTCACGAGTTGGGATTTTTCCAAGTGCAGGATTTCCACCTTTCTCTGCTCTGATGCCTAGCTCCATTTCCAAGGAAGGGTGGTAGGTGCCCGTCACACCCGTAGTAACCAGAGGACCAAGGAACCAAAGGATGGGAGGTCTGTAGACATGGGACTCCAAAGGAGTGGCCCCCAAAATTGCCATGGGAATTAGTTGTCGTTGTGTGTGTGTGTGTGTGTGTGTGTGTGTGTGTGTGTGTATGTGAGAGAGAGAGACAGAGAGAGACAGAGACAGAGACAGAGACACAACCTGGAACATTCCCCAGAGAACAGCTTAACTCTGCTGAGCATTTCTGTGTGGGGGGTGCTGCAGGAGAGCATGTGGGGACAAAGGATGGGTGCTGATGCCTTGTCCACAGCAGCTGACTTGCCCTGGGAAGTGACTTTATGTCATTATCCAGTGGCATTTCAGCTCAGCAGTGTGGTGGGGTGGGTAGACAGTGCTATTCAGGACAGGTTTTTGACTGCTACTCTGAAGTCTATGCCAGCATTTCCAAAATTGTGTTTCCGGGACAAGGTGTTACTGTGTATGGATAAAAGAGCACATGGGGACGGTTAAACATGTTCTTTAAGTACGGACCTCCTCAGGATCCTTAATATACTCCCTGTGCGTTCTGCCGCCCCAGGAGGACCGGTGGGCTGGAACTTACATCCAAATTTGTTTGACCACAGAACTCCCCTTTCCCAGTGGACTTACGTTAATTAATATCTCAGTTCCTCAGAACACTTTGATTTTATGGTACCTCATTGGCCCTGCAATTCAAATACCTCTAGATTAATTCAAATGTTAATCAGGAATTTAGTGTATTACACATGGGCAAAATCATCTGCTTCTGAAAAATCTTAACATTAAGTAATTTAAGAGACGATTGCCTGTAAATCAGGAACTCTACAAGGATAATAATTCTTACTGTCTACACACTCTTTTAGGGGCTCCTAGCACAGTGCTTCCTAAAATAGCTTAGTAAAAGACCTTGATCTTAAATTTGGAATTCATTCTAGATCAATACTTTTTATAAAATCCAGTAAGAACCAATTACTGGAGAGGTGAAATGAAAAAGAACAGATAGAAAATGCAATCTTGGATTTTTTTTTTTTTTAAATTTTCACCTGAGCAGATATAAAAATGACTGGTCTCACTGCTCTGCTCAGTGCTCCTTCTTCGTTTCTGTACTTACTTCTGTGGACCAGTGACAGCAGGGCATGGATTGGCCTGCTTCACAGACCTTACTTGGAGAAGCTAGGCATTTGGGAATTGGATAAAATTAAGTGTCATTTCTCTCTCTCTCCCTGGCTTCAAGGCCAAGGGGGCATTAAGATCTGTCTCTTTTCCCCTTTTTTTAGGTTTCTCTTTCCCAGTGTGTGTGGTCTACCTGTTGGTCATCGACCTTGGAAAGATGTCTCCAAAGTCACCCTAACTTTTCAAAATTGCTACCATTTTACTTACCAGGTTAATTTGCCATACAACAGGATCACTATTGATCGTCTCTGCTGGTGAACTCATGCCTGTTTGAAACTCAGTAGGAAATGACATTGACCTTCCCAAATGATATTTCTTGGATTTACTTTTTCTGAGACGTGCCTTGCAGATCCTCCCCAGCATCTACTGGGCAAACAGAGAGGGGATGTAGTCTTTGCCCTCTTGGGTTAACCTCCTCAGGAAGTTTGTCATTGATGTCACTTTGCTACAAGCCCTAAACTGACTAATGGCATTGATTCACTTCCCTGTACACTGGGTTTCTTGATCTCCAAATGCCTTGACGGAGGTAGCATTTTTGTGTGAAACTTAAAACATCTGTTTTTGTGAAATCTCTCTTAGTTGCTCTTCAAGATGCAGTTAGCTAATTTCTTTGTTGATTTTTTAAAAAAAAATTCTAATTAACATTATGGGACAATTTTTTTTAACGTTAAAATTTTAAATCAAAAGTAAAATTAATTTTAAAACCTAAACTAGGAACAGTTGTATCCATTTGTCAGACCTTTTTTTAACTGAGTAAAATGCATGTATCTACTACACAGTGTAGTCTGCAAATAAACTTAGCCCCAAGGATGAAGGGAATTGTGCTCTGCAAGAATTGGAATGCATAAAAATCAGAATAATAAATGCACAGTATTAATGCAGAAATTCAGGCTACTTTTAGTGACATTGATGCATAATTGCTTAATAGATTCAGCCCCGAGAAATGCTTGTGAAACTCCTTGATTTTGAATGGTTATTAAATGTTTGGTAGTTGAAAAATTCTTTTGAAAATTCCACATGTAGACTTTTGAGTGTACTGAGTCTGAGTGTATGTGTTTTCATCGTTAATGTGGAAGCTTTTAAAAAATTTTTCTGTTTGTGTTAAGACAAAAATATGTAGCACGTGAAGCTGGAAAATGTTTTAACACATATTTTAACCTCTTTAACGAAGTCATGATTGAAGTAGTTCTGTTGAGTTGGCTCAGTGTCACTAAAGGTACTTCATGGGCAAGAGTGTTAATGCGATTGCGTTTCTGAGCAGAATGTCCAGTGGAGACTGACGAGACTTCACTAAAAGACAGCATAGCCAGTCAGTGATTCTTTGCATTGAATTTGCATTATTATAATTAATCTTAACATTGCTTATTGAGTATGTAGATCCAGAAATCAGATTCCTACTTCTAAAATGTTTGATATTCTTTGGTGAAAACGACTGTTTATTTCCCTTGCCCGTCAAAATTGGGAAAAAATAGAGTTTGAAAAACTGTAAAACTAATAATACAAAGTGTTTTCTTAATATACACCACTCTTTCCAAAATTCCTTGAGATGTTAGAAAAGTGACATCACCAAGATTCTATTGGTAGCTTGTGAAACGTGCTTAGAAACCTGTGGTTTCTTGTACTATCCTGATGTCGCACAGTGAGTGTTTACTAGTCTAGGACAAATAAGATGCCACCAGTATGCATTTTAAACCTAATTTATCCTGTCCACTCTTTTCCTTCTCCACTAATATTTCTTGAATAAATTTTAAATTTTATAGTAGACTTAAGTGTTAATCAGTCACATACATTTTTAGAAGTTTATTTTGGCTTGTAATTTAAAATAGCGCATGTGAATTCTGAAAAATAAATTACATACTTGTGAAAAAAGAAATTGCTATTTATGCAGTTGTTTTTCAAACTTCTGGGATGGTTTTAAGAAGAAGATCCAATGACCTTCTTTCCCTAACTTGATTAAAATATACTTGGGAAAATTGTAAGATATTTAAATTATAATGATCTAACATATGTACATATTGTGAGCGGATTCCCCCCATGGAGTTAATTAACAAACACACCTAACCCTTCACATATTTACTCCCTTAGGGGGAAGGTGAGAACATTTAAATTTTAATCTCTTAGCAAGTTTCAATTATGAATACAGTATTGCCAACTGTAGTCATTGTTTATAGTAGATCCTTACACCTTATCTATTTTATAACAAAGTTTATGCTGTTTACCACCCTCTCCCCATTTTCCCCACTCCAGCTGTTTCTATCAGTTTAACTTTAGCTTTTTTTTTTTTTTTAAGAGTCCACATATAAGTGCTGGTCCATTTTTGTCCTTCTCCATCTTATTTCAGTTAGCCTAGTGCCCTTTAGTTTCACCTATATTGTCACAAGTGACAGGATGTCCATTTTTAAGGCTGGGTGATAGTCCTCTGTGAGTCTGTATATCACATTTTCTTGATCCATTCATTCATTCATTCACTGATGAACCCTTAAGTTGTTTCCATACCTTGATTATAGTGACTAGTGCTCCGGTGAACATAGTATTGTAGATAGCTCTCTAGATAATTATTTCATTTCCTTTGGATATTTATCCAGAAGTGTGATTGCTGGGTCATAGGGTATTTCTATTTTAATTTCTTGAGGAACCTCCATATTATTTTCCACAATGACTGTGTTGATTTATATTCACAATACTGGTGCACAGGGGTTTATCGTTTGTCATATCTTGTCTTTTTGATAGTAGGCTTCCTAACAAGTGTAGGTGATATCTCCTAGTGGCTTTCATTTGTCAGTTACCTTAAAATGACACTTTAAAACATTCTCTAGTAGCATTTCCAAATCAGTATTATGAAATTAGATTTTGTGGCAAATGACGTCTACAGAACATAAACAGATCTATCTCCAATTTTAAAGGTCTCTCCTTGAATGACAAACTTACCAGTCAGGTGAGAGAACTGTGGCACTTGGGTGGTGGTAACGGAAAGGGATAGAACACAAGGGCTTGGCTTTCATCACTGGGCTTACATGGAACACAAGATTTTAAGTTTAGATTGGCTATCCAAGTGACTGCTGAACCAGACCAAATTAACTCTCAGAAGTCACCATTTCACTCCACTTTATAGCAGTGTTAACAGGGGGTTGAAACAATTTAGGGAAATGCTAAATAATGTGTTATTTCTAAATCACTGCATCATATAATTAGCATCCTTTCTGGTGTGAGCAATTATTTATAGATTATACACTATAACCAAATCAATCCAAGTATTAAATAACTCAAAATAAGACGACTTGATGAGAAAGTTTTCCCTTCACCACATTTGCAAAATCTGGGCTGCCTCTCATGTATCTTTGGTCATAAGGAGTTAAATCTAGTGTGGAAGACAAAACGATCCTTCTGGGGAGAAACCACAGTTGCACTGTAAATAAAGCCCATGACCAGCCCACCATTTGCCAGAGATGAGGGCGGTAACCTGTTAAGACAGCCATGAAGATAGGCGGCTTTGGACTGCTTGACAGAGAGCCATCCGAGTCACCCACCTGACTCGAAGTCTCAGGGACCCTTTTCCCAGGGTAAAATAATAATGGTGGGCTTGCCTTCAAGGATTGCTCAGTTTTAAGGCTTTGTGTCCGTGCCTTTTAAGATCCTCATAGAACCAGAAAACAAAGTCACTAGAAATTTGCCTTCTTAGAAAGTGAAATGTTTTTCTGCCTGTTAACCTGTTGGGTTTTCTTTTTATTTATTTATTATTTTCTCCAAAGTTGATCGAATGTTCCAGACATTTGGGTGTCCAAACCATCCTTTGTTAGAGGATAAAATTTAAAGACTTACTGCTGCCACTTACTTATCTGTTGAGTTTTACTTAAGAGACTTTGCTTTTTAGTGTTTGAGTTTTTGCCTTCTACTAAGTGGGTTCTTTTAGGCCTACCCATCTATTAAATTTTTGGAATTCTTAAATAAAACTAGTGTGGACTAGAACTCCTGATTTATTCACTTGTATTTGGGAATTCGCATAAGGTTACCACAGTAACTTGAATGTAGCTGCCTTGTGCAAACATTTGTATATAAGTGCTTTAAAATTTAAATAATATTTCCTTTAAAAATGTGACATGTAGAGTAGAAAATATAAATAAGCACAGATAAGATTCAAGGAAAAATTAATTATATTTAAAACATTTTTTTAATTTTTAAAAAAATTATTTACATTTTTATTTTTCTTTCCCTGGCTTCAGGTTTTAAACCTGGGTTCTTGAGCTTTACATGGTGTGCACTATAGTTGCTGAGCAACAGGGGTGTGCCCTAAATTTTTATTTGCCTTATAGTTTATATACTCTTCTAGACCATTTTTTAAAAAAACAAAATTGAGATTCTGTGTTTTGTAACCTTATGTTCATGGGGTACTGAACAAAGAATGTATTGTGAGCATCTTTTTATGTCCTTAAATACTCTTGTTACAACATCATTTTGGTGTCTCAGTGCACGGATAATCAACATAGTGGAGTATGAACTGGGACTCTGAAATGATGTGACTTGAGTTTAAAAAGAACCATCAAATGATTATTTGAAGTTTATAATATCTTGTTTAATCTCAAATGAACGATCTTGCCTGAGTGCCTGGAAGTCAATAGGTTATCATCTGTTCTTATCTCTCATGCTGCTGTGTCTTGAACATATGTCATGGGGGACACATGCGGCTGGATTTCAGGACTGTTCTAAATTAAGTAATACTTTTCAGATCTTCTTGGTATGGTAGTTAAGCTACTACATAAAAATAGTTGCTTGTTTTTTTTACATTAATCTTTTTATAGGTAATGTGGGTTCATTTGAGATATCTGACAGTGTCTGATTGTTTTTATTTCCCTTTCCTGAACATGAAATGAGGTTTTGTTCTTAAATTGCTTAGCAGTTATGAGTGTTGTTTTTAATATGACTAATATCGCCTCCTTATGAAGAGGATGTCTGCAGATCTAGAATTCTTAAAGACTTTGCTTTAGTTTATATATCAAAAGTAATTTTAATTGGAAGTCACTTTTCCACATAGGAAGCCATTCTAAAATTTGTTCCCTTAAACCCTGATTGTTACGAAATTAGAAGAAAAAAAGGATGTCATGGCAATCTACTTTTCAGGTAGAGTTAAATTATTTTCTTGCTGAAAAAATTCCGGAAATATGACTCTGAGCCTGAGTCTCCTTTCCCTGACCCCCTCAAGTGTTAGTATCATAGCTTTTCCTCCATGAGTCTTGAAAGTTGCTTTGATAAGGTGTGTTGCTTGTTGGGGGAAATCTGTTTAAACCCTGAAGCTGTCAAAGAACAAGGTAATCTGTCTACATTGTTAGACCTTTGTTTCCCCTGTTGGTCTGGCCATTTTTTTTCATGTTTATGGTGGAAAAGCAGGAGAAACAGGTTTAGCTATGTAGCCATGTAAACGTCTACAAGAATTGACCCTGAACTTAGGACACACATAAAATCAGAGCATAAGTTGTCTCTTATATATTAGTGGAACTTACACTCTCTGGAAATTTCCTTTCCAGTTGAACCACCTGTGTTTTTATATCAAATTAGCTCCCTTCATTTGCAAATGTATACAAGGTCACCTATAATGTAGTGGAAATTTAAATTAATCTAAGAATAGGGGCATGATTTTTCTGTGAGCACTGTGTCAATGACCTTTCTCCTCCACTTCAGAACTATGTGGCAACATGAGTTCACTACTCTTGCAGAATGGAAAAAGAGCCTAGGATCACATGTGCCTGCCCTTCTTGGCAGCATGTAGAAGTGCACATCTCCCCAATCATGTCTGTGTCATACCACGATGGTGCTTCTGAAAATTGAGCAGTTTTCTGTCCAGGGAAGGCTCTTTCCAAGCAGTTTCATCAGTAAACTTAATTGGGTGATCTTTCTGATGACTGTGTAGGAGTTGGCAGAGTGCAGCCCTGAGGTCAAATTCAGACTCTAGTCTATTTTTGCATGACCCACAAGTGGAGAAATTTCTTTCTTTCTTTCTTTCTTTCTTTTTTTAATTTAATTTTTGAATGGTTGAAAGAAAATCAGAAGGTTTGAAACATGAAAATAAAATTCAAAGTTCAGTGTGCAGAATAATGTTTTACTGGAACATTGCTGTGCACATTTGTTTATGTATTCACGGCTACGTTTCTGACTCAGTGGCAGGATTGAATATTTGCAGGAGAGATTCTCTGGCCCACAAAGCCTAAAATATTTACTGTCTGACTTACCTTTGATAGCTAAAGTTTGCATATTCGTAGTTTAGAGGTAAAATGACATTTTGTAAATGATAGACATTGTCAAAGCTGGATATAGTTGAAGTTTTGTTTCCTTTATTCAAATTCTATAGAAGTTGCCATCCATCAGTTTCTGGCAGTCTTGAAGAATGTATGAAACAGGGTGTATTTTCAAAATAATCTCCTCTGGATTTTAAAAAGAATAATATTCCTTTTATAAATAAAAGTTAGCGCAAGTTATTTTGACAGTCCTATTTAAGCTGATTTAAATTCTTTTATTATAACGGTATGGCAGGAAGGTTGATTTGACCTAGACCAAAACCAGGATAGTGGCAAGTTTCTGCAAAGCATGGCTATACCATTAAGCACCAACAGACCTACAGCCATAAACTCACATGCGTCCTTATGATCCCTCTCCATTTAGTCTCTTAGCATGTGGAGACAAGCCTGGATTATTTTGCTGGTTATAGACTGTGGGCAAAGGCATTGGTAGCAGGAGTTGGAGCTGTTAGGGTGATGGAACTGTTCTTGGAAATTCTTCCCCGCCTGTTACTTGTATCTCTCCTCCCATCTACCCATTCTTGTTATCTCTGCTGTGTTCTTAAAGAATATGTTTTGCACTTGCCTTCTGTATGGACCTGATGGTGGTAAAAGGAATATTTTTGAAGATTGCACATCTGTGGGGTAAATCAGCAAGTGGTTAGGATTTTTAATTGCAGAAGCAATAAATTCTCGGTAGAGTTAGAAGCACTCTGAAATCAGCTGACAAGCTGGTCAGTGTTACTGGAGACCTCAGAATACTGAGGTCCACGGTGCTTTCAAAGGAGGAAAGGCTATTTTTTAATCTTCCCAGGAAATACATAACTTTACACACCTCTTTGGCTTATCTAAACCTGCAACTTGGGAGGAATTAGGGAATGTGTCATTTGGCATACTGCTGATTGCCGAATATCTGAGAAACCACAGCTCAGATTTAGTCTGGCGAATGGCAGAGAGTTCTATATCTTTAAAAGCAAACTGTATATTTAATGCCTCATACGGTGCATTGAGGCACTTACAAAATGCAGATGAGTTCTCCGATTTTCATTTTTAGGAGTCAAGATTGATACCTCGCTCATTCTTTATGCATTAAACATTTCGGAGTGTAACGTGCCATGTACAGCCCCAACTGTACGCTTGTAACTTAGCCTTTTCAGAATGAGGTCTTTCATCACCATCATGAGTGACAGGACTGGGAGTAGAAGGATGAGGCAAGAGAGGTGCCTAGGGTGCAAAATTTGAAAAGCTCACTCACAGTGCCAACCTGGGTTTGCAAGACCTTGAGACTGGATGTCTTCTGAAATACTGTGTCCTGGGTGCTTTTCTTGCCAACCCTCATCCTGGCTCTGATCATTTTTAAAAAGCACATCACTGGGTCTGATCTTCAAGTTGCTAAATCTCTGGGCGTGAGGGCCCAGAAATCTGAATTTTATCATTTTAGTGCTTCAAATGCACATTGAAGTTTGAGGACCCTCTGAGCTTGGTTGGTTGGCCAACCTAAGACCCAACAGGACAAAAGCTGCTCAGCTCGCCTCCGGTTATCACCCACCTGGGATAGAAGCTTAAAAGTCTGCCTAATTAACCAGCACACGAGAACAAGTAGGCCAGGCAGATCGTACTGCTTGCCAGCCCTGGCCACTGTGTAACTGCTACCAGGTGTCAGGCTGGAAGGCTTGGACCTTACAGCACTTGTAACCAAAGCTAAATCTAATTGATTATGTAATTTTAAGCTGTTCCAGTTTTTTAAATTAAAAATGCTTTGTAGTGTCATTATGAGCTACATGCTCATTTAAAAAAAAAAACTAGAAAATAAATCAAAAGAATAAACTATAGGCTCTTCATTACCCTACTACCCAGAGATGACTACTGTTAACATCTTAAAATAGCCTTTTAGTCCTTTTTTAAAAAATTGGATTGATATTTAATTCCACTAAAATCCATCCCATGGCATTAGGGAGTATGAGTGACCAAAGGAGCCAACATTTCCAGAAATCTCTTTTATGTACTTGATTCCCATTTGAGTCCTACCCAGTTATCTTTGCTACCTATGGACCCTTCCCTTTCACCATTAATCTCAGTATATTTTAAAACATTCACACAACCAGGTATATTGTACGAATCTCTTATCTGATGTCCACTACTGAAAAGAGTAGTGGAAATAGTGCCCCTACACAGGAAAGTCAACATGAGGTTGTTTTCCCAGTCCCTCCTGGTGACTAACTGATTTCCACTGGAATCTTAGCAACTTGTTCCTTTGGAGGGGGAGGGACTTAATCATTCAATAGCTGTCGCTATGTGACTGCCCTAGGTCAGACTGTTAGCTGTCAGAGGTGCAGCCAGTAAGATATGGTTCCTACCCTTGAGGACATTCATTCTGCTGGAGGAGGCCACGCAGGATACTGCCCAAGAGTGTCAGGTGGTCTTAAGTGCTGCAGGAATTGGGAGGTGAGACCTTGACAGATGGCTTGGAAAAAGGTGACATTTGTGTCCAGAGAGACCCACGTTATGGCACCGACAGTTTCCAGCAAATAGCATTCTCCCAAAGTTCCACTGGTTTTTTTTGTGTTATGTCCTACTTTTCAACCTCGATCACACAGTTGCCCATGATAATTAAATGAAACTTGCCAGATGGAGGCCTTCTCAAGATGATGGCTGTCTTCTTGCTCTATTTGTGAAAGCTGGCATTGGAGCCAAACTCTCAAGGATGCCCCTACCTTGAGATTGTGTTGGAGTGCTGCTCTTTGGTGTGTATGAGCCAAATGGCCTGCCATCAGCAGGGCCAGGCTGAGTGACAGGTGGGTGTGCCATGCGTGTGGGTCCTGGTCCTGCTGAGCTGTTTTGCCTGCAAGGAGGGATGAGGTGCTACAAGGTTGTTCTACAAAGATGCCATTAATCAGTTTCCTTTGAGGAAACAAGCTTCCTGAAGCTTCTCATTGGATCATTGGATCATCTTTCCTTCTCATCAGATATATTTTTCCTACCAATTAAGCTAATTGATGTCAAATGTCTAATGTGGTGACTTAACACATAAATATTATCACGCTATCTTAAATAAGCAATTTTTAGATCAGCGAAGAGAATATTTAGAGTGGCAAAGACAGAGAACTCCATGGTAATACACTTGTTTAACCAAGGGAGGGTGGATATACTGATTAGAAAAGACTAATCCACTAAGTCACTAATGAAAATACATGTGTTGCTTCATTTCTGTGACCTATTATTTGTTCTTTGTGTGCCTCATCTCATTGTCACAACTTCCCTATGACATGGGTAGTGTTGTCACTCCTATTTGACACACGAGGCTTGCTCAGGGACAGAGAGCTGGAAAGTGATGGAGCAGTGTGTCTGTCTTCCATACACGCAGACTCCTTAGTTCCCTACTAAGTTTCCAGGCTTGCACACTCAGCTGGACAGGCTGAACCCTGCACTGGCCCCACCGTCAGATGTTTGCAGTTTAGTGTCTGATTTCTCAAAGGGTTAGAGCCCTTCAAGTGAATTACTAATGGAACGACTGAACAAAGCCCATCTTCCGCTCCCTTTAGAATTATCTCAAGCATTTGCAATGCTTTAGGGCACCCTTGATTGAATATCACTTGATTATTGTTGCTGCACAGAAATGTCAAATTAGAGCATTCCTGCTGATACAACTTACTTTGTTGGTGATTGTCCAATGAAGAAACCTTGGCTACTTTTCTCTTATTTTCTGTCCACATTTTACATTCGAAATACAGCTCTGGAGTTCAAAAGCCTACATTGTATTTGACTTCCATGTTTTGACTTTGCTGTAAATAGGATGATTCAACTCTTTATCCATGGCCACTCTTTCCACTGTCACCCTCTTCCCCACCAAAAGAGAATATTCTTGAGGGGGAGACATCTTTTGTGGTAACTCTTGCTATTTTCATCCATTCCCATCCCCACAGTGACTTGAGATGGTACTTGAAACCATGATGGCTTGAAACAGGCTTTCCTTCTTTAAAATAGTTTGGAATCCTTGAGTTTTGATTAGCAGGAGCTTTTCAGAAACCTTGTTTGGTGGTCCTGTAATCTGACTCGGCCATCCCTAGAGCTGGGAGTTCCACTGGGGCAGGGCAGCTCTAGCTGTGAAAGCCTTTGACCTTTGACTCACCTTTCTGTACCATCCTCTCATAGGTCCAGATTCTCCTATTCTCCCTTGTGAACCTGCTCCCTCAGGGTCCTTTACATCCTCAAGAAAGATCTCAGGATTCGAAGCAGCAGAGTGAATCTTGGTGCAGTTTCTTCACAGTCTGACATATGGCCACTTCTTTTTTTCTGCAGCAAAACCAAATATCCTGAATCATGACAGGCTTGTGAATGGCATGCTCCAGTGTGTGGCAGAAGGATTCCCAGAGCCCACAATAGATTGGTATTTTTGTCCAGGAGCTGAGCAGAGGTGAGACAATTATTTTGAGTTCTACTTAAAATGCAGCCAGGAGGGACTGCAATTCAGTTGTATTTCAAATACATTTTCTATTTTATTTTCCTAAAAAATGTTGTTTTAATCATTTTTTTTTTCTAGCCATGTGGCTTTTTTGAGGCCATAATTGCTATCTTTTTCTTGGTAGACATTAATTTTGTTGGCTGAAAATGATTACTGAATGACTTCTTTATTTTGGTGGTTATCATTTTGGATTTGTCATGCAATTTCTAGCCTGCAGGTAGATAAAGCAATTTTCCAGGACAGAGTAATTAGATTTCCATTCTACACACAAGAGGTAATGTGTGTGGGAAATGTGGCTGTAGTTATCATGAAAAAATTACCTCAGAAGTTAATTGCCAAGTTACCAAAAAGTAATGATCGTGCAATTACAACATACATATGGTGTTTGTAAGCTATGTGTTTTTAAAAGGGTTTCTTGTTGATTAGGTGCCCAGCCCCCGAGCAGACACATCTGCCATCAGCCTTCCTCTCCCTCACAATCCACATTTAAGCCTTAAATTGTCCTTTCACATTACCTGAAGATGAAAAATGGGGTCAGCGTTGCTGCTTTTATCCATCAAATGCTATTTTATGCTCAGGCTTTAAAAGCCGGAGTGAACCTCACCATTGAATAGTAGGATAATAATAGAAATTTTAGTTTTTCACAGAATAGACCTTTTATCACAACAAGTTGGAAGAGGTTACTACGTGGGATTGTTTTATTCAGCTGAGTTTTCAGGGGAGTATTTTCTTTGGGCAAATAATAGGGTCAAGATCCCTGGAAAGTCTGCCCACCGTGGACGCAGCCTCAGTCGTTACAGTCATCCATTCAGCACCAGTATGTGCCCAACACAGGTCTGGCAAGCAAAGCATGCCTGATTCCTCTCTGTGTGGGTTTATAGTCTAATGGGTGGGGATGGAAAAAAGATAACCATATGCAAGTGTTAAGTGCTAAAGAGAAAACTAAGGCAAGGGAAGGACAAATGGCTAGACATGTGGCAGGAGAGAGGGGTAATGTGAACAGGGTCCCTGATCCTGGCTTGTGCTGATCTGGGCACAACTCTGTGGTGCACCTGTGTGTCCCTCCATAGACCCTGGAGATGCTGAGTCCTCATTCCTGGCATTTTGGGGGGTTGCCCCTTCGCATCCTTATTGACTTCGTTGTTTTCCTCCATCCTCTTCCTTTTCAACCCTTCACACCTTTCACAATGGATTTACAAGGGTCGGCTCTGTGCCTGGCCAGTACCAGCCATCCTATTTAGTTCCTTTCTAATCCCCTCAATATCCCTGCAAGCTAAGCATGCCATCCCACTTTTGCAGCTGCAGGCACTGGGTCTGGAGGCTTTTAAGAGACTTGTCAGAATACAACAGAAATAGTCAGTATTTAAAGCCACACACATCTCACAGGCCAAAACTTCCTCTTCTCCTTCCTTCGGCTCCATATTCCTGTTTATTAGCCACGAAGCACTTATTCATTCTCTCTGGTTGTGAAAGGAAATTTCTTTTAAAAGTTATTTTTAAAAATGATTTTATAATGGATAAATTCAAGTGGTCAAAGGAAAGTGACTTCTGTCATGAGCTCCCATAATCCCATTTCCCTGCTCCAGCTTCAGCAATAACCAACTTACGTTTCCCTCTTTCCTCAAAGATGTTTTCTGAGATGTTTGAAAGCAAATTCTAGTTATAAGATTTCACCTGTACTACTTTAGTATGCACCTCTTATATATATATATATATATATATATATATGTTATATATAAAATATATACAAATCATAGCTTAATATCTATCTATAGAGTATGGGCGCTGTAAAAACTTTGGAAGCAGAATTGACCAGATGGAAATTTCTGGTTAGGAAACCGGTTTTTAAAGTCCGCCTAATCTAAGGTGTTTCATCTGCTGATTTATTTTCCTTAAGTAAGTCTGGGGTGTTGTTTTCTTCCCTCCAGTAGGTGTTCTGTTCCAATTGCACCGGTGGATATGCCAGTGGAAGTGCAGGTCCTGAACTTGTCTGTGTCACCATTTGGAAAGCTCAGGGTCCAAAGCGCCGTTGACTACAGTGTCTTCAAGCACAATGGCACCGTCGAGTGTAGGGCTTACAACGATGTGGGCAAGAGTTCTGCCTATTTTAACTTTGCATTTAAAGGTAACAACAAAGGTATATTTCTTTTTACTCCAATTTAAAGGGATGTTTAGTCTCAGCCTACCGTTATCAGTCATGACTTTAAAACCATTCCATCACTGGCCATGTTATTTCTGGTAACATCTACATTTCATCTGTCTCTTGAAATTTCTTTTTGCACCACTCTATCAATAAACTTTATGCAGTCATTTTAACCATGTGTTATACATTTTATATGTGTGTATATGTGCATGCATGCATATGTGTGTACATAATGCATTTCCTCTTTCTAATTGTTTTGCAAATAGGGGACTATATATACCTTATACACAAAAATGAAATTAGGGCATTTTGAAATATTTTAGCACATTGACAGAGACTATATCAGAAAGTTAAGTGTTGCTTTTTATGAATACATGTTAGTGAGCTGTTTCTTTAACATCTTTAGAATTTGATTCATGGCTCTCCAAACCTAAGTTAAATGATCCTTGTGGATGAATTGATGAATTGCCATGAAGGTGGAAGACAAAGAAACGGGACACCTGCATTCTTAGAGCTTAGTTTTTGTTTTCCTGAGTTGGCAAAGACATGTGCCAAAGAATGGTGTGTTTTCAGTTTTTGAGTAATGAAGGGAAGGTGCTTACATTGTTCATCGTAGATTTTTTTCAGACAGGGCAGTGAGAAGAACACTTCACACATGTTTTTCTTGGTCGTGATAGAAGCTCACGCTCAATGTAGAAAATGTAGAAACACAGGAAAGCATAAAGAAGAAAATATAAACCACTCATAAAGGAAGCTTCTTAAAGTCACTTACTGCAGGAATTTGACTTGAATACAAAAAGTTCATTCAGATGTTACTTTGCCTTGACAAACCACATGCAATTATTGCTGTGCTATGGAAATCTCAACTTCTCTTTCATAATCATCTGGTTTACATTGTTATTTTAAAAGATGCCTTTGAGTAACAAAAGCAAGATAGTGACTAAGGCCAGTTGCTGAGATGCCCTTTGCTTTGAATCCTGCTATGGGCTGCAAGATGGGAGGTGGGGGAGTTTGGGGTGAGGTGGTTATGATGAAAACCTGACCCTGCTAATATGTTTTGATTCCATGTTCTTTCATTTTAGAACAAATCCATTCCCACACCCTGTTCACGCCTTTGCTGATTGGTTTTGTGATCGCAGCTTGTATGATGTGCATCATTGTAATGATTCTTACCTACAAATACTTACAGGTAACCATTTATTTGTCCCCTGCCCTGAGCTCTATGAGGATTTAAACATTATCCATTAAAAGACGATATATTTTTCTCTTTCTCCCTCTCCCAGAAACCCATGTATGAAGTACAGTGGAAGGTTGTTGAGGAGATAAATGGAAACAATTACGTTTACATAGACCCAACACAACTTCCTTACGATCACAAATGGGAGTTTCCCAGAAACAGGCTGAGTTTTGGTCAGTATGGAAACAGGGACTTCCCATGTAATCTTTTTGTGTCTACATAACAATGACTTTTAGGAACCCCATAGCTTCCTTTGTTTTCTTCTACCCACAACTTTAAATATTTTCTGTGAAATTAATGGCATGGATAAAGCACATTTTAGGGCAATGTCTGAACAAATTTGGCTTTAATTCCTTTGTTGATTTTGAAATGACACAAATGGTCCTTCAGTCCCCCCACCATCACTTACTTCTTTGTCTTCCTTTCTCCAGGGAAAACCTTGGGTGCTGGTGCCTTTGGGAAAGTTGTTGAAGCTACTGCCTATGGTTTAATTAAGTCGGATGCTGCCATGACTGTCGCTGTGAAGATGCTCAAACGTAAGTTTCTGCAAACTGCTGCATGCCTTCAACATCACTTTACCAAATTTGTATTTTGCTGAAAGAAGATGTTTCTAATTTTAGCAAGTGCCCATTTAACGGAACGAGAAGCCCTGATGTCTGAACTCAAAGTCTTGAGTTACCTTGGTAATCATATGAACATTGTGAATCTGCTTGGAGCATGCACCGTTGGAGGTAAAGCCTTGACTCGGTTGCTTTTTATTATCTGCCAGATTATCAAAAGAGGCGAGATTTTAACATGATGTTGTTAAGGCTTGATAAACACTTGCAAGATTTTTCCGCGGTTTGTTTTTCATCTTTTGGTAAACTTCTTTACTCCCTTGAAAGCTATTGATCTTAGGAATGTGTCTTTCAGATTTATCATCGGGGTGGGATAGCGCAGGACATGTAGGACAGCACCAACCTCTTGAATATCTTGAGAATGTCTCCTCTCATCCAGAAAGCTTTTATCTGGTACACTTGATATTTTGCTGAATCATATATAGCCATGGAGATCGCTATTCACTTGCATGCCACAATTGAAAATAAGCCAGAAATGCACTACCAGTGCATACACCGCACATGAGGCCAACACTTTGCTTCTGCAAAACATATATTTCCAGTTCTGAAGCATTAGTCACTGCTGTGTTTCCAGAAAGCATTTTGGTCTAAAGGAATGATGTGTAAAATGAGCTGTTCCTTGAGATCTGGAAAGATCCATGATCACCTTGATTTACATGATTGCTGAAAGCAGCCCCACAAATGTTTCTTCGCCATGCCATGAGTTGTTCATGAGACATTTCTCCCAAGTTCGTTAGTTGCCTGTGAGCTGCAGAGCTGCAATTTGGGGACTTTCTTCATACCAGAACACATTTTCAGGGAGCAATGCTCCCAGCACAGGTGATACCCAATTGTTTCAGGTTTCCAGACACTTTCTAGGCTTGTCTCAGCTGCCTGTTCCATGTGGTTGGTTTTTCTATTATGTCACAGTTTGTGCTCTTCATCATTTCCATAATAACATTACTGAGAGGGCGTGAAGCCCCACTGTAAACAGAAGTGAATCAAAGGATTCATGTACGAAACTTGGTAATAGGAGAACATTTGAAAGCTGTGACTCCTGTCGGTAAAACCAGCGGTCACACTTGGCCCCAAACATTAGCATCACTTAGAAAGTCAGGCAAAAAGGGTCTTACCTGTGTAGTTTTACTCTGTGCAATGCTTCTTTTGGCTAAGCCATGTTAATAGAGATTAGTATGAAGTAGGTTTATCCATTGAACCCGAATAGTAAAGCTGTAATTATCCTTGGGTATTTTTACGGGAAGCATGCATATAGATTATTTATTTATTTGTTTGTTTAGCTCACCTCTTTCTAACCTGATATGCTTGCAGGGCCCACCCTGGTCATTACAGAATATTGTTGCTATGGAGATCTTTTGAATTTTTTGAGAAGAAAACGTGATTCGTTTATTTGCTCAAAGCAGGAAGATCATGCAGAAGCAGCGCTCTACAAGAACCTTCTGCATTCTAAGGAGTCTTCGTGGTAAGGCCGATTTACATAAATAGTCAGCAGTCGACAGGCAGTTTATGGGGTCAAAAAGGGTTTGCAATCAAGTCTGATTCTTTCATAAAATGAACTGAGGTACTACATCAGAATTATTAAATCATTTACATGTGATTAACAGTTTAGCAAGTTCAAATAATCTTTTCGAAGATTTAAATGGTGTTAAAATTAAGATTTTTTAAAAACATTCGCCTGTAGGTTTTTGGGTATTTTTTCTAAATGTTAGTTCAATTTAACTGAATGAATTCTATACCTGGTTCTGTTTTCTCATGTTACTGAATTTATGCTGTAGGGATCATATTAAATGCATCTTTACGATGAGACACTGTTTATAGAGAAAATGAGAAAGACTGTCAAGTTATCATACTAAATTCCTTTAAAACCTGTAACAAAATGCCAGACCTCTGAACATATCTCTGCACATAGCTTTCTCGCTCTCTACCTCTGAATTATTTTTATATACCTTGAATTTTTTTAGACTCATTCTATAAAAAGGCACAACTTGACTTGCATATTTAAAACAAATCTGTGCCTCATTTTCATCTCCTTCATTGATAACACTCTGAATTTGAATGATGCTTAGAGAACTTCAAGCCCCTATCAGAAGGAGTGTTAGTTTGGTTTACAATCAGAATAGATTTTTTTTTTCCTCTGTAATACTTTGCCTTTTTTTCTCAAATATTAAGATTCACCACTTCAGATTTTATAGGTTACCAGCCCAGCAGAAATCATCATGCCCAAGCCCTTATGCTTTATAGTCCTACAGTTTTTTGGTAGATTTCTCATCTTCTTATTTATTTAGTCCTTACATTTTGAGATGGTAAGCCTTTGTCTCCTAAACTTAACCCAGTCCCTCAAGGAGAACTCAGTAAACATTAATGATGGGGAGTGACCTCTTACCACCCTTTTCTGTACCCCTGGCTAAAGTTTTGAATTCAAGGTAAAACTTTAATTTTTTTTTTTGTTTCTAAAGGAAAGGTGCAGGCAGGAGCAAAGGTGAGTAGCGAGGCAGACAGGAAGAGAGGGCAGGAAGAAGCATTTATTTTATATAGCTGTTCATCTTGGTTTAATACTGCCAACCCCCTTCTACCTGACCCTGAGACATGAGACTGGGTTCTTGAGATTTATGTGGACTGCGCTTGACTGGAAGTGGTGAAACATACCGAATTTTGCTATTCCACCAGGGCACCCCAACTTTCTCTTTTAATCCTATAAATTTTTGTAGGGTCAAGAAGTAGTGAAATACAAACCACCTTTCGTTACTTTTTCTATTTCTTTGTATGAATAAATGTGTCACTTTAACTTATTTAAACCTAGCCCAGTATATGTTTTTTAACTTGCTGACATAATGGCCAAAATCGTTCACTCCTGCGTGGTGTTCTTTGTGCTTTGGGATCCCATATGGGATTGGAACCACCAGCATAAACTGAAGGAGATTGTTGTCATGGTGTTTCTATGCTAATCAGAGGCAGGAAGTACTAGAAATCTTGAAGACTCTCCAGCCAAATGTTGCAGATTCAAGAGGTCCAGATGGTTCAGAAAAATCATCCAAATTATTGGTGTTTATTTGAACCGAACTTGGTTTTTTTAAACCTCCTTACATCAGTCACTGTATGTTAGCGATGGCTTCCTCCCCCATAACACATCTCAGCAGCTCTTGTTCTTTGTGCCTTCCTTTTCTCTTGAGATTAATTTAAAGAGTTTGAAGTAATGTGGGATAATATTTTTAGGCTCTCAGATTCCCACTAAATCCCCGATGTCGAAAGATGTTAAATTTTTAACCTGAGTTCCATATGTAATTGACTGCGCGCACATGCACGCGCGCACACACACACACACACACACACACACACACAATCGTTAATTCCTGGGGTTTGGATCCTAATGTTGACTTAAAAATTCCTGTCTTGCTTAACAAGATTTTCTTCATTCAAATGTGACAGAAACTGCTTCAAAAAAATCAGCCTGTTAGGTGAAAAAGGAGGTGAGAACCTAGCACCTTCCTCAGGAATGCTCCACTGTTTCCCATTTTATTCAGTCATGATTTTGATAAGTGGTTTCTCTCACAGCAGCGACAGCACTAACGAGTACATGGACATGAAACCTGGAGTTTCTTATGTTGTGCCAACCAAGACAGACAAAAGGAGATCTGCAAGAATAGGTGGGTGAGCACAACTCCATCCCCAGAGGGTTTTCCTGCTGCTTATAGTGGCTGGTTCTGCTTTGCAAGAGTCCAATGACAGTGTCCATGGTCAATGGCAGTTAAGGTTTGCAAGTGGGTAATTGGGGTCGACACATGTGTTATTGTATCTGAGAAAATATGTTCTGCATATAAAAAACAGGAGATTTTTGCATTCATCCACCCTCTTTCTCCCCTAAAGATTTTTATAACCTAGCCTGGGATTGTGAGTATTAGCTTTGTTTATCGATACCTACCAATCCTCAACATTGGGGAGGCGATCTGTTACAAATTTACATCAGTTCATTTATTACCAACCTCTTTGGTATCGTCATCACTGTTCTTTCTTTCTCTCACCTTTGACATTTTCATTGCAAATCTTTCTCTCCTTACCAGGCTCATACATAGAAAGAGATGTGACTCCAGCCATCATGGAGGATGATGAGTTGGCCTTAGACCTGGAAGACTTGCTGAGCTTTTCTTACCAGGTGGCCAAGGGGATGGCATTCCTCGCCTCAAAGAATGTAAGTGGGAGTGATTCTCAGATCCTCCCCCACCCCCACCCCCGCCTCAGAATAGAGCATTGTAGACATAGAATGCACAATGTCATTTTGAAGTGTGGTAACCAAAAGCAGCAGAAATTTAGTGCCTTCATTTTCCAACTGCTTTTTTTTTTTTGGAATTTCTGTTCTCATGTACAATCCTCTTTTTAAAAAGTGCAAGGCTGTCTAAATGAGCTTTCTATGAAATTTTTTATGCACTGAATAATTTAAAACATTTAGCTTTTAGGATATAGGAGCAGCTCTTAGAAAAGTGAGAGATTATTTTTTATCAGCAAGAAGAGGAGGGGCTATCTCATGTAGTTGCTGTGCTTGAAGCAGATAGAGTTCCCCCCTAAGCAGGTGAGTTTCAACTGTGCGGGTGCTCTGTGAGCAACTCAGGTTTTCTTGTAAACAGATGCTCTACACTTAGAGTATCAGTAAATACAGTTCTGTAAGTACATTCTTGCTTATGATTTTAGTAACATTTTCTTTTCTCCAACTTTATTGGATGAATACAGTGTATAACACATACACAAAATATGCATTGATGGCTATGTATTGGTAAGGCTTCTGGTCACCAGCAGGCTATTTCAGTAATTAAATTTGGGGAAAGTCAAGTTACATGTGCATTTTCAGTGTGTGGGGAGTCAGTATGCTAATCTCAACATTGCTTAAGAGTCAGCCGTATTGGGTTTTATTGATGTTAGACTCCAAATATTGAACATATAGTGTATGGAGTGTAGGAAATCCGGAATCACAGAGAAAAATAAAGGTTGGAAATGAGAAGAGAATGAGGCACCAAAACCAGGAATCTGGTCTTTAGAAGGGTGAGAGGAATTCCCTAGGAAATGAGACTGAAAGAATAGAATGAGGTGACAGGTTCTTAAGTGTCATTGGTGACATTTCCAAACAATTACCAAACTAAAAGAGGATATAGGTGACCGAAATAAAAGGCTTCTTCCCTATGTCCTTGGGAGACGTCAGATTGAAGTGGCGAAGACATTTAGAAACTCCGTAAAGGACATTCAAAGAGGAGCACACACAATGAGTTTTCAGTTTAAATACTGTGATACAACTATTTATAACATATTTTCCTGTGAGTGAAAGCAGTCCTATGAAGAAAAGCATTTTTTCAAGTTGGTTTGGAAATCAGTCATAGTAATTAAGGGCCTAACTGTGTGAAACACAACATTTTGAACATAATTAAAGGCATAATATCAATACTTTTTGTGGGGGAGGGGTGTACCAAATAATTTAAATATTGGGTTTTTGCAACGGAAGAAGCACTCTAAGTATTAGACACGCAGTGCTCACTCTTTAGAAATTTTAAAATAAATTTAAGTGGTTCTTTCTTTTCTTCCTCACTTTCCTAACAGTGTATTCACCGAGACTTGGCAGCCAGAAATATCCTTCTTACTCATGGTCGAATCACAAAGATTTGTGATTTCGGTCTAGCCAGAGACATCAAGAATGATTCTAATTATGTGGTCAAAGGAAATGTAAGTACCCACTCTCTGCTTGACAGTTCAATGAAGGGCTTTAGTTTTAAGTTTTGATAAGAATTATTTTTTATGATTTTTCATAATGCAAATCCTACCTCTGAGCTACCATGCATTTTAGCAGTCAAATCAAATGTGTTTCATCAAAATTTGCTTGGTATGCTGAACATTACTGCAACTAACATTCTGATAATAGAATTCCTAATTCTAATTGTGTAATTATGGGGCATGTGAAGGAAACAGAAATAGCCTTAATTTTCATTATAGCCTGAGAATAGAATGAACTTGATTTTTCTCAAGTGAAACAAATGTAGACCCTGAAGGTCACTGTCGGGGAATTTTATTTTGAGATTGACATGCTAGGTGAAAAAGATGAAAATTTAAGATAATACTCAGAATTAGGTAGCTAGAATGTTGGCCCTTGTAATCAATAGAAAGCCTATTAAATAGGTTCATAAGTGATAACTATTTTATTGAACATAATGATTTTATTTTAGAGTGCTTTATTTCATTGCCAGTTTTCATTGTATTATCAGACCAAACCCTTGGCACTGGAATGCAGTATCTTCACGTTTTAAAATTTGGAGGAAATGAGGCACAGTATATTTTAGTGAGTTTTGTCTGAGATGACGTGGGCCAGTAGAGGTGAAGCCAATCTGATTTCTGAGCTGTACCCCATTAGTAAAGGAAGCCATATAGTCTTTTACATATAGTCTTCTATATGTATTTCTACAGGCCCTCTTCTTCAGACTTATTCCTGGAGTTTGTGTCCCTTGGGATAATGTAGCAATTTCTCTTTCATCACTGTGGTATTTCTGTGGGTAGGCTGTACCTGCCTTGGTTTTGTAGAAACGTTGCTGGATTTACCTCCTCATCAAAGCATTTCTAATCTCCTCTGAGGCCAGATGTCATTATTGGAGCATTAATAAAAACCAAGTACTCTCTACCCTGATGAACTACTGGAAAAGTCATTCCTTAGCCTGTCCTGAATAGCGACTAAGGGAAAAAGGAAGAGGTAGCTTTTAGTTTCAGCTTTGAGTTTTAAACCCACTTCATCATTTAGTGGCTGTTTGGTAGTCAGAAAAAATGTACCAAGACCTCTGAACCTTGGTTTTTCTCCTCTTGGGAATAATGCTGTCACTTGCCTCATAAAGTTGGGGGGATTAAAAAGTTTAAAAACCAATAATTAGAACAGTAGACGTTTTAAACATTTTGCAACGAATATTTAACTCACCTGGCACTTACCTGACTAGTCTTCATAGAAGTCTTATTGGAAATATAAATAACCATGATAGTGGTTATGTTGCAGTTTTTAATAGCTTGTTAATGGTGAGTGACCTTAATTGGAATTGACAAGGGTGAGTCAGGCCCCACCAGACTTTCAAACTATGGGTTCTGACTCAAGTCATTTGAGCTAATCAATATCACTTTCATCAGGATATTGGCAAAGAAGAATTTATGGGACAACTTAAACACAAGAGAATTCACACAACATGTTACTGCCCTAACATTTGCATTGTGGTCATTTCATTCAAGATCTCGTTATATCAGTTTATCTGATAGTTCTTTTATTACCATGGATTCTTTTGTCATTTTTGTCTTGACCTCTCTCATCCTCTGGCAAAAGATATAGATTTCTTGTTTAAGAATACTTTTAAATGCACAAAGTAAATCGCATAGGATTACCAAGGAAAGTAGTTAAATCAAAATATTAGGAAATAAATTGATCATATATCGCTATGTGCATGTCTTTGTTACACAAATAACATGTTCTACTATGGATCTAAAAACAGCTATAATCTCAAGGTGATGCAGTGAAAACTAATATGATCAAGAGATCTGTGATTATTGTTGGTGACAAAGCCATTGTTCCTCCTAAGGCTGCTGTGCTTTTTTTTTTTTTACATTCATTCATTATATTTAAGGAAATGATAAATTTCATTTAGAAGCTACTGAAAACCTGAATCTGTTTTTCTCCTTTCCTAGTTCACAGACCCCTAAATTCAAGAATACACGCTATCTCAGTTGGAAAGCCCCTATGGGAACTTTAGCACAAAATCTGAGACTATTGAATGGCTTTTTTTTTCCTACTGACTAAAATAACTAAGACTGGAGATAATTGTGTTACTAGTTTTCAGTCCTAAATGAATTGAAAAGGATTGATTTTTTTTTTTTTTTTTTAGCTTGTTATGGTAAGTTAGGATTCAGTCATTCAGCATGTCTCTCCTAGGACTAGTCCAGGAAAGTTTAACCGGATTTTACGGAAAATAATTCAGAATATGAAGTTCAGCTCTGGAATTTAAATTCCGAATCAGCCACTCACTGTCTTGGAATAGTCCTAATCACCCTAAGCTACTGCAGTGAACTGAATGCTTGACATACTATGCTAAGCACTTTGACCCTCATCTCATTTTAGCCACAAAACAACTCATGAAATTTGAAATACTATTTTTGTTTCGCCAAAGAAGATACCAAGGCTAAATGACAGTAATGTAATTAGTCAGGTAGGTTACTGATATCCCGATGTATTACTGAGGTGAGGTTTTGGTTGTACAGGACAGAAAACCTAAAAGAGAATTAAAAGTAGAGGAGGATCAGGCTAGGCTGATATAAAAAGTTTCCATGAAGTACTCAGGGTCCAGGTCCTTTGCCATCCCTGTAGCGCCCACCTTCCTGGTCCAGGATGGCCACTAGATTGACAGCCAGCACGTCCCAAAGGCAAGATGGAGGAAGACACAAGAAGGAAGAGGACTGAGAGCACATGCCAGCTATATTTTAAGGAGATTTTCCTAAAGCCGCCTTACCACACTTGCAGCATAGTGGCCAAACTGAGTCATATGGCCACATCTAACTGCACCTGAGCTGGGAAATACAGTATTATTGTGGGAGGCCATGCCTGTTATTAAGGGAAAGGGGAACATTCAGTGGTAACTAACAGATCTCTGTGTTGCTTAAAGCCAATGGCAGAGCCAGGATTAGAGACCATGTCTGTCTGTCTCTGGCAGCTGTGCTCTTAACCACCACACTAATGGATGCAGTGTCCTCATCTTTACATGGAAGATAGTATATTTGTGAGTTAACTATTTCAGAGGTTGCTGGGGTCCACTGAGGTCATGTAGGAAAAAAGCCTTTGTGAGATGTGGCTCAAGTCCTCACCCCACCTCTCCGCAGGAACAACTGTAGAAACTTTATTTTGTATTCAATTAAATAGAAACCAAACTTTTTTAAAATTTCTTCATTTTTAAGCTGAATTTGTTGTGCTTTCATTGCAGGCTCGGCTACCTGTGAAGTGGATGGCGCCTGAGAGCATTTTCAACTGTGTGTACACGTTTGAAAGTGATGTCTGGTCATATGGGATTTTTCTGTGGGAGCTGTTCTCTTTAGGTAAAATGATCCTTGCCCAAGGCTCCTGGATTAGAACATCTTCTTAAAAGTTTTGTCGGTGTCCTGCTTGCTTCTGATGAGCACTGATTTGCAAAATGTTTGTGCCTCAGGAAGCAGCCCCTACCCTGGAATGCCAGTAGATTCGAAGTTCTACAAGATGATCAAAGAAGGCTTCCGCATGCTGAGCCCTGAGCACGCACCTGCGGAAATGTAAGCGCCCAGACGTTGTGACTTCAGATGATGTTTCACTATTGTCTTTTTCAAAAGAAAAACCCAGATGTTGGAGGTTTTCACTAGCACCATCTGAACTGGTTCCTTTTTATAACACCCTGGTCAGATGTCATTTCTGTAACTTACTCTCATCATCTCTTGTCACCAAAAATATAGAATGTTTCAGCAGCATCTCCTACATGCTAGGTCCTGTTTTCAGCACGTGCCATTCTGTGTGTCCAGTTTCATAACTCTGGAATTAGTTTTGAGATTGTTGCACCTGAGGACAGGTTAAGGTCATGGAAGAGTGGTAATAAATGGCCTTTGTTTCGCAGGTATGATGTAATGAAGACTTGCTGGGATGCTGATCCCCTCAAGAGGCCAACATTCAAGCAAATTGTTCAGCTAATTGAGAAGCAGATTTCAGATAGCACCAATCATGTGAGTACACTCTGGCCAGCCAAGCCTCTGCCTTCCCTTAGTTCCAACTGTGTCCCTCTTAGGACCTGGGCATGAAACCTGAGCAGCCCACCCTTCTCTCCTTGCCTTAGGCTGGCAGTTGGACTTTGGGTGGGAACATAAAGCAATGGGACTAAATCCTTTCTGCTTAACCCCACTGTGTGAGCCAAAGAAGGGGATAAGATGAGAGCTTTACACTCAGAAGTGTGGAAACTAGAGTTTCCATAAGGGTGTTGTTTGATGTTTCCTCCGCCACCCCAAGTGCTGGTCATGGGGTCGGCTGCTCTCTGTCTCACATGTCAAGGCCATTCATCCTTTGGAGGATTGGGGTGATGAGAGCTAGAATATAAGCTTAGAAAAGACAACTTGTTAACTGCAATGAAATAAGCCTTCTGCTCAAACAAGCATAGCCAGAAAATGGCAGCCCTCTGTCATGCCCACGAGCCATAGAGAATGAAGAGTTATTTGAAGTTGGGAGATCCCTCCCAGTGATTTGGAGAGGTGGACGTCAAAACTCAAACCCATTATTTTCTCTCATGTTTGTAAGGAAGAATTAGTGATTCTGAGTTGGTTCAGGGTTGGGGTTTTTTTTATACCTTTTTTTTCCCTGGTCTGTGTGCTGAGAGCTCTCTTTTAAGAACATACTGCTGATGCTTTGGGGTTAAAGCTTGCTCTTCTGGGTGTCTAAGTGTATTAAAAATTAAACAGGTTTTCTTACCCAAGTGCTTGATTCTGAGCAGAAGACCCTGGAAGAGCCACTGATTTTTCAGAAAATTATACCGCTGTTGGATTATATAGTTGAATCTATATAGATATTTATAAACCTTTTAATAGGTTAAGCAGTATTTCTTCCCAAATAACCTGCCACCGTACAAACACATTTTCTTTTTGCCATTGCTGTTTATTTAATCAGAGAAAATAAAACAAAATTTGTATTTTCTTTTGTCCAGATGATTGGGGTTTTGGCTGTGAAGGTCTTGTTAAGCCTCTCCAAGAATCTCCAGTTTTTTGTGTGTGTGTGTGCAATTCTGAGGCTGTAGATGTGCCCTTTGTTGTGGTGTGCATTGTGGGGACCAGTGTATTGACCATGGACTTGTTTTCCTCAGGTTTATTCCAATTTTGCCAACTGCTGCCCCAACCAGGAGCACCCTGTGGTGGACCATTCTATGCGGATTAATTCTGTTGGCAGCAGCGCTTCTTCGACCCAGCCTCTGCTTGTGCATGAAGATGTCTGAGGGGAAATGAGCGTCTGGGGGGGTCTCCCCAACAAGAAGGATCCCCATTCTTTTGGTTTCTTTGATGGTTATTTTGTTGTCCTTCGACTTGCATCCTCCTTCAGGGTAGTAGACACTCTGCTGTAATCTTTTTGAGCACACTTTAGTGGCTAATGATTTGTGTCATCAGCCACCATCCCTTACAGTGGTTTGGACTGCATTTGTTTCCCCGTAGCAAACTAGACCCATCAATTAAACAAGTTCTGACTTGGAGAAAAGGAAGGCGGAATGGGCTAGACATACTGAATTGTTTCCCAGGTATCTCTAATATCTCCAATTTCTGTTTAAAAAGCTCCAGTTCGTGTTTAAAAAGGATGGTTGACAGTTTATTTGATCGGATGCAGTAGTCACTTTGGACCCTCGTTATCATCCATGGTGATATGATGATGCAGGAAGATTAGAAACGGAAGCCTAGGCCCTTGATGTGAAGCATAGACTGTTATTAAGAACAAGGGGCTTTAGAAATGTAGTATTTCGTGCTGGGAATGAGAGAGGCCACGAAGAAATACACCAGGAGCATGAATAAAGATGGCTGCTGGGCGTGGGCCTTTGCTACTGACCTGGTTTCTGAAGAGAGCTTGCTCTTTAGGATCTGAATCGGAGCGTTCTCCCCAGCCAGCATTTGTATATACTCGTCTTTTCGTTGTGCGTGTTCAGATATTTGATGGGGGAACCACAAACGGTGGTTTCTCACCACTGCTCTGGCTTGTCTGCTGTGTGTAGGAATAAATGAAGAGTCAGACAAGCTCGAAGGAAACGGTTAATGTTTTTTGTTGTTCTTTTTAAGAAAAAAACGTAACTGCCAAGCACAATCTTAACAACAGTCTCCTTTTGTAGCCAATGAACTTGCTCTCCAGATTGCCCAGAACAAGCCCACCAGCCTCAGAATGGCGTTGTTGTACTCAATGGATTTGATGCCATTTGAAAACTTACTGATTTTTACTACATGACTCCAGCACAGGAGTGAGGTAACAGTTGTTCTCTAGTTTGAATTCTTCTGTAGCAGGAAATAAAATTGAAATTGAGCCTCCTTTGCGGGCATGTCCTGGACGCCAGGCCAGTATCTGTAGTGTGCATGGGTGCGTGCGTGTGTGTGCTTGTAGACACGTCATTGGGGGGTCCCGAGCGTCCTTGCCCTGGGCTCTGGCGAGTCCTCTTATAACCAAGAAGTGGGTTGGCTTTCATTATCAGTCCTGCTCCTGTTTCTCTTCACCCAGCTGTCTAGAGAAATGCACTAAAAGCTTACCTAGAGGCAGGTAGGCAGCAGAGTGCCTAAGTACCTATTTATTTGCAGTCACCCGCGCTTAAGGCACTCGGTTATTTTATACTCAACATACTGTGTACCTGGTCCTTCGACCTTATGAATACTACTCTCCCACTAAAACATATTTAGATTTTTCAGCTGTAGCCTGAATATTATTCTTTAGGTTTACCTTTTTCATTTTTAAGTCACTACCCAACTATAAGAGTTCCACATAGACACGGCAAGGTTTGTGTGTTGTCTTACAAGCATCAGGTTGTGTCGCCTTCATGCTTCCCCTCCCATGTCCCTGAGACTGCATTTAGAGAAGTGTGACCCTTCATCGGGGAGTAATCATTTGCACTGGAGTTCTATGCTCTCGCACCTTTCCAAAGGTAGCAGGTTTGGGGGTTTCGTTGTCATGTAAGCGATTGTCACTGTTTGCCATACTTTGAGAAGTTCATTTGTGTTTCTCTTGACTTTGATTATAGTAAGAAAAGTGGTTATTTGTAAATGTTTAGGTACTTCAGGGGCACTTCACTGAGAGTTTTGTCTTGGATATTCTTGAAAGTTTATATTTTTATAATTTTTTTTTTTTTTTACATCAGCTATTTCTTTGAAGTGGCTTAATGTTTGAAATTATTTTGTGACTTTTTTTTGTAAATATTGAAATGTAGCAATAATGTCTTTTGAAGATTCCCAAGCCCATGAGTCCTTGAAAATATTTTTTATATATATAGTAACTTTATGTGTAAATATATAAGCGGTGCAAGTTTAAAGGATGTTGGTATTCCATGTTTTTTTTTTTTTTTTTTTTTTTTTTTTTTTTTTTTTTTTTTTTTTTTTTTTTTTTTTTTTTTTTTTTTTTTTTTTTTTTTATTGTTTTTTTTTTTTTTTTTTTTTTTTTTTTTTTTTTTTTTTTCCCCTAATATGTTGTTCAATTGTTGACAGTTCTGAAGAATTCTAATAAAAATGCAAATATAGAGAGCAAGTGGATTTTTTATTATTTCAAGCTTAGTAAAATTAAACTTGAAAGCATTAAAGTATATTCACTCTTGACATTAGAAAGTGTTGTGTCTAATACATATGAGATATACAAAGACTGTTAAGATTCCTATACTTGAATATTCAACACATATTTCTTAGGAACTTTGTATGTGCTACATTTTCTCATTCTTGCAACCTAAGTTCGCCATTTAAATTGCAAAATAAATATAGAAAACATTTTGAGAATGCTACACCTGGCTCTGATTATTATCAGGTTGACTCAAGTGAAATGACCGTATTTATGGGCAAAATCATGGTCAAACCAGCAGCAAGTGCACGTGGTTCAAGGTCATTGCCATGTTTTCTTCTGAAAGAGGTGGTCTGAAAATTAACGTAAATGGTAAAGTAATTCACCAGGTTCACATGAGAGATCCCAGGAAAGCAGCTTGTGTTCTTGTTGGCCTGGATTTTGATGAGAGGTTGTTTCATCATGAGAGATTCATGTTTCACCCCTTGATCTTGTTCTCACTTGTTTATGGAAGAGTTAACTTCTGTTGCTCACTTGGAGGGAAGTAACTTGTGCTAGTTTAGTTTTGTGCTGATTTGTAGTCGGAGCATGCTTTGTTGTCGGGAGGCATTGTCCAGACCAGCGAGCCTGCAGAGAGCTCGAGATGCTCTTAGGAAGTCGGAGAAATGATGGTTTAATACACAGAACCAGCCTGAACTGCGTAGTCCTATCAAGAGCATGCTGGGCACAGAAAACACCATCACTTTTGATTTCCTTTATCAATGTGCCTTCTACACGTGCGGAAGTATCTCCGGACAGAAGAGGGAAGGGGTGAATGATGTAATGAAGAGGAATCCTTTCACAATCAGGAGGGATTTCTGTAGCCAAGCGGCAGCGTTAATAGTGAAAAACAGACTCTCATCTCAGGCGGCTTCCATGATTTTATTACAGACAGAATGAATGTTTACTGGCCACAAAACCAAGAAGTCTCTTCTTTCTCAATGTTTTCAATATCATTTAACCTTTCTTCATGTGAAGTCTTAAGTTAGAAACAGTCAGTATCCCCTGTGTTCAAAGTCTATAGCTTTTCCCCTCACTGACCCAGCTTTTAGCAAAGTAGTGTCAGGTGTTTGGTGTCTAGACATGAACTGGGTTAAAACCCTGTGCCAGCCCTGTCTCTACCACTTCCTGCTGCATGATGACAAGCAGATGAGCTCTTGAAATCTCAGTTTCAATACTAGTAATATCTACCTCAGTGATCAAATATGAAACCGTCAAGATCACCTTTTTCCTACATGAAATAAGCAGTGCTCAAAAAGCTAACTTTTGCATAGCTAATTAGTAAGAAAGATGATGCTCTGGACCCACATAGCCCTGTTGTTACCCCATATAAAATTCTATAACAAGTTCTAGTTGTTGTCTTTCTCTTAGATGCAAACAATATTGTACGAAATTGCTCTCAAACCTGAGTTTGTTCTAGAGATCCCCAACTATGTGAGAATTTCTCTGGCTATAGAGAAATCCCAACTGTTCAGTCAGGAATTCAAAACTCTCTTTTTGTTGCAACTAGATTGAATCCAGATTGAGTCTGTATTTAAGGGCCAGCAAATGCCTGGTCTTCCCTGCCAGCATCTCCCATTCTGCATCCATGTTGTCATCACTCATCTATCATAGCACTTTCCCATGGAGCCAGGATGACCGAGAAATCTCCACTTTCTCTGGGAAGCCCAGACCAAACAACTGGAGTTAGCTAGTAGAGACTTACCTGTCACCCTTAAATCATTACCAAGTTTCAGGTTTCTTGAGACAATGTTCCTCACCTCTGATGCTCCTGAAGCCAATGGCACAATACTTTCGTGTGTGTTTAATACTCTTGGAATGAATAATTCAACCTTCCATCAGCATGGAATAAAGGAGTCTCTCTGGGAGGCAATGGGTCCAGGAAAGACAGAAATATCAGGAAGTACAACTGGTCCCCAGAGTGGGTCCTGAAGGCAACTTGGTTCTAGGGGTGAGGCTTTGGGGAGAAAGGAAAAGAGGAACCAAGAGAGTCTTTTGGGCAGCCTTCCCCAAGCCTGCACAGCTGTTTTGTGAGAACAAAGAGAAATAGAGAAAAGGAGGCTTATGCAGTTGGTGAAGGTGGGGAGAAGGAAAGTGACAGAAGTTCTCTTTCTGATTCAGAAGTGGGCACAAGTGCTGGGGCTCCAAGAAGGCCTTGGGCTAGAGACTGAGAAGACCTCCCTCCCCCCAGGTTCGGCCTGAGGACAGGATCAGCAAAGCTTTGCCTCTTAGACTGTCATTCATATTTTCCTTCTTTTGGTCTTTCTTTCTATGCTACATTTCACTGTTCTGTCTGTTCTACTTGTTATCTGAATCCCCCTTGAGCTCTTCTCCATAGAGAATTTTTTTTAGCACTTTTAATGAGGTGTAATTAACATACCATAAAATCCACTCATTGTAAGCATATAATTCAATGATTTTATCAAATTTATAGCATTGTGCAGCCATCCCCATGATCCAGTTTTAGAACATTGCTATCATCCCCCAAATTCACTGAATGCTTATTTGCAGTTAATAGATAGTCAAGTAATCTTGGTGAATTGATTTTTAGTTACTACTTATAAGATGATATCATGTATTTGACTCTTACAGGATGCACTCATTGAATCACTGCCTGCCTACTGGATCTATACTGGATATCTTATACATATTTTCTTATTTAAGATGCACAATAACACTTGGTGCCCATCAGTCAATGAATGGATAAGCCATGGGTATATACATATATAAGCACGCACACATACAATGGAATAATGTTTAGCTATTAAAAAGATGGAATCTTGCCGTTTGTGACAATTGCAGCTTGAGGCTATTATGCTAAGTGAAATAAGTCAGAAAGAGAAAGATAAATTCTATGTGATTTCACTTATGGAAGACAAAGAAAGCAAAAAAAAAAAAACAAAATGAGTAAAGTCTTAGATATAGAGAAAAGGTTGGTAAGTTACCAGAGAGGAAGGGAACCGGGGGTGGGTGGATGGGTAAAGGGGTATCAGCTGTAGGCTAGTGGATAAGAACTAGACTTGGTAGTGATGATGTCTGTAGATGTGAAATTATAATGCTGTACATTTGAAACAGATATGCTATCAATCTATGTTTAATAAGAAGTTATAAAAATTTGCTAACAGAAGACAGTATGATTTATCTCCTTTTAGAGATGAGAAAATTTTGGCTCTGAGAGTTTCACTATCATGCCTCCTTCCTCCTTGTGATGAGCTGTGGAATTGAGAGGCCAGCCAGAGTTCCAGCCTGGAATTCTAGGGTTCTAAGCAGCGTCACCAATCCAGTGGACACAGAAGTAAGCCTTAGTGTCCCTTTTCTGCATTCGGTTTCATGTTTTAGTCATTTCATTGCACCTTAAAAAATATAAGAGAAGGCAAATCAATCAACCATTTGGCTATGTTACCTCCTCCTCTAAATGTTACTGAGAATGGGGGTTGAGGTAAAAGTTAACGTGAGGCTCCAGAAGGATCTAGATAAGACGTATTTACAATCAGAGCATTCCCTCAAGCACCACTGGAACTTCCCCATGTCTTTCAAGGACGTTTCCCCTTTGTGTTGCAAAGAACAGCCTTGTTCAGTGGAGCCTTATGAGAAAATCAAAATACCGACTTTGTGGAAGGAGCTGTGGTCTACAGTACACAGAGGAGCACGAGAGAATTTCAGATGAGTTAGAGTGTGGGTGAAAATACCACCTTCCTTTTGCTTCAACAGTTGTTATTGTTGCTTATAAATTAACAAGCTGTTACCCATATGTCTCCTTCATTGTTGATTTCCCTTATGTTGGTTAAATGCAGCTTTATGTTGTGGGCTCTCCATTGAGGGGTTAAAGCCTCACCAAGGCTGGTCTGCAGGGTAATTTCTCCTAGTTGAAATAAATATTTTCAAGTGGTTCACCTCTGTGTCTCCCTTCATGGCTGTCTTTGAAATGTGCGTGCATTGTCAAGTAATCAACAGGACTGTGGTGTATTTATGAGACTGACCTTTTTCTTTGTGGTCTGTGGCTTAGCAGCCATTTCTGTTCCATAGCAGATGAAGAATGAGGACGGACAGGCAAAAGGGCCTTTTCATGGCTGCCTGTGTCAGGATGTGAATAGGCATTTTAGGGCAGCTGTCCGCATAACAAACTGCCTGGTCTAATTGCCAAACCTTCCTTATATTGTATCATTTGCCTGGTATCAGGATGCGCTTTACTCCATGGAGGGCTGGTATGGAAAACAAACATAGGTGAACTGACTTTCTCCACTGCTTACATCCACATTTTCCAGTCGACGTGATAATATGATGTGAAAATAGTTTTCACTTGGTGACTAATCCATTAACAGCTACATGGAGTCACTTGGTTGAGCAGGATACAGAGACCTCCAAAAGGTCCATTGAAAAGGTCTGCTATAGTTGATTAGCTGTGTTTTTCTGGAAGTCTGGAGACTGCATTGCATGCACTAACTCTCATGGCACTCATGCAGTTCTTACCATGTTCTTGACGTTCATGAGCTAATAGGATCTTCTCCACAGTCATATGCAACAGCTGTTATTTTATAGATGAAGAAACTGAGGATAGCTCAAGTAACTTGACCAAGGTCACCTAGCTGGTAAGGGGGCCAAGGCAGGACTTGAACCCAGGGAGTCTAGCTTCAGATTGGGGCTTTGAACCACTGTGCCAAACTCAGAGAGCAAGAGAGGTCTTGCTCTCTGATCCTGTTTCAATCGCGATACTACCTGGGTTAGTGCAGTTCAATGAAGGCGTTACGTTTTTTGCTGGCCTAAAACACAAGCCAGCATGATGCCTACCAGCCATGAACTGCCTGCGTCATTATTGCCCTTCTCTTTACTCACAAGTTGACAAGGATATAGTGCCCCAAACTTGCAAAGTGATGCTTTTTTTAAACAGAAAGAGGAAGGGGTAACTGGGTGCTCAGAGCACATGCGAGTGACAGTTCAACCTATATCTCTGAAATGCATAATATCTAAGGGTGACAGGGAAGTTGAAGACCATGATATGTTGTCAGGCATTCCAAACCCTCCACCACGATGTCACAAATGGCAAGATTTCATCATTTTTTAGAGTTGAGTAGTATTCCATTGTGTTTTTACCACATTGTCTTTATCCATTTACAAATACATATACGTGTATATATATATAAAGAAATTGAATCATTGTGTTTTCCACAACTTACATTTTTGACTTCTAATAGACCATGATTATCATTCCAGATCACTATATATCAATTAAACTTACAATTTCCCATGTTAGGGAAATACCAAAAGCTTGATGTTTTTGGATAAGAACTTATCACATCAGTTACTGGAAGTTTAAAACCTAGTTTTGTTCCATGTCTAACAAATGTAGAGGATGTTATTCATTTATGTGTTTGGGTTAAAAGCTAAATCGGGGGAAGGATGTGGCAACAGATTTTAATCAGTTTATTAAGATGATCCATATGAGATGGTCTAGAGCAGTGCTAAGGTGACGTGCATTTGCACAAAAGGTTAATTAAATCTGAAAGTATATCCTTTAGTGACTATAAAAATGGCCGAAAGTAGAAGGAATATTAGTGTGCCTGGGCTGATTTTTATTCAGTGTATTTTAAAAGTAAGATCATTAGCTTTTCTTAGATGTCTAAAGGAAAGTAGAAGAAAGAGAGTTATTTTCCAATCACACACATGCTTCTACAGCTCCGTTGCTTATGATTAAAACAAAGCCAAACCACACCAGGGTTGCATTAGGTATTCACTGTTCAGTTAACAACAGGTTATCACTGTCTCTTTGAACTGCTCTCCAGTGATGACTACTCCCCTACCCCCAAGAATGCAAGAATAGCAATCCTTTCCCATTTGGGCTGATTAGGAAAACATTAGCCTGCTCTCAACCGACAACGAAAAGCACTGCACTCCAGGTACTTGTCAGGCATTCTAACCTCCAGCTCCCTGACATTCAGAATCCATCAAAAGCCTAGTTGATGGAAACAATTCAAATGCACAATTGTCTAAGGAATAATCAGTTCATCTCCCCTCTCCTTTGAAATTCAAGTTTTATCCAGGAACGTAACAAAGCTGTTTGCAAAAAACGAGGTTAGATTGAATTCAAACCCCAGAGATGCTTTTTGCTGCATTACTCTTTGGGGGTTATTCTATAAGCTTCCACCTTAGATTAAGAAAATTGTAAAAGGGACATTATTGTGATTAAGGTCGGTTATTTGAAGTTAAGGAAACCTGAACTCGAGTCTCAGCTCTGTCATTTATTAGTTATAAGACTGTAGGTGAGTCAAGTATTTTCTCTGAGACTCAGTTTCCTCATTATTCAATAGGAATAAGCACAGCTCCTATCTCATAGGCTGTGTGTAGAATTAAACGTAATAATCTAGGTTAACTTCTGGCTGTATAAATACTCAATTCATGGCCTTACTTCAGTAGCAATTATTTTAACTTGTGCCCTTGAAGAGTCTGTGAATCATAAAGACTAATGTCCGTGCTCTTGACTGATGTATTATTCTCTGCTTGACCCATCCACTTGTTACGCACGCCAGCTAAGTTGATTGCTTCCTGAAGTCAGTGTTTTGTTCCCAAACATTTATACCACTTGAACTTATTATCATAATACTTACTTTTAATATTTATATTAACATTTCCCAAAGAGTACAACTGGAATTATTTTAGTAAAAATCAAGGGAAATCTTTGGATTCATAACAGTGAATAGCCAAAGAAAATTACTGTCACAATAGATGTATATATTAGGATATGTACTAGGGCATAACAACTATTTAAAAAATAAGAATATGATTAAAAAAAACTTAGAAGAAATACAGAGTCAAGATGCTTTGCAAATTGTATAATTTCATACTCCAGTTTAAATAAACTGAAACTCTGAGTCATAGGTGATGTATTGTGAAAGTGAGAAGAAAAATGGCAGCATAACTCAAATCAGAGGACTCAGAATCCAAGAAAGGGCATTGCCCTACACTGAAAAATTAGAGAATAAATGTGTGTTTATGGGGTTCATTTAAATAAATGGTGTAAGTTATATCTTTGTTGTGATGTTTTGTGACTAATTCCCCCCACTTTAACAACCATTGTTTTTTTGCTGTGTTTTGTTTTTTATCAACCAGTCAGCTTCTAGGCCTGCTCACTTCTAGTACATTATCATTAACAGCATTTTTAAGAGCCCTGAAAGAAATCTGGTTCTGGTTCTAGAACAAGGGCCACTTTTGCACAAAATGGAATATATTGACTTAATGGATTTTGTGAATCAAGTAATTGTCTTTGCTCTTTGTAATCGAACAATTAAAACCGAATTAGTGATCTACCCCTTGCAAATAGAGGTAATGTGATAGGTAGGCATTCTCTACCAGTTTCATGCCTGCCTCCTTTCCCCTCATTTAATTTTCCCTTGTACCTTGTAATATGTATATTATTTCATATATACTTCAAGACACAGATGCCAAGTTCATAACCGTTCTATTTCAAGCAGAGGAATTGAATACAGGCACTAGGTGCTCATAGCATGGTTTAGAGCAGGAAACATGGGCTCCAGACTCAGCCACGAGAATGCCTCCCTGAAAAGTATGCTGGACTGACCCACCAGAGGCACTGCGGCCAGGAATTGAACATGAGGGAATGACCACTAGCTTGTTGACTTCAAAATTCGCCTCAGGGCTATGCAGGGATGAGGAAACTTGCTGCTAGGGCTGCCACAAACGTAGATTCTAGACAAGGGATCACTGCTGTAAAACACACACATGCCCATGCTCTTGTTTGCCAATAGCAAAGCTGAAGAAGGCGGTAAAAGTTGAGCTCCTCATAACTTCCTCAGCCTCATGCAAAGACTTCTAACAGGCACACAGCCATAACCCGAGCTTCGGGTCATTCTAGGAAATATTTCCTAGTCAAGTTCTCTGATATGCTTTAAATTAAATGAAAAGAAGGTTGCAGTGAATGCTACCAACTAATTCCCTAACACAAGACCTTAAATATTATTGTGACTCACCATAAATCCTTTCTAGTACAGGATCGGGGCTCTAATTACAAAAATATCTCCATCCCTTTACTTCCTTAAAAATAATGAGAAAGTTCTCCTGTGACATCATAACCATTGCTTTGTAAGGGACAGCTTGGGAGTAAATACTTGCAGGAAGGAAGAGAGGACTCAAAGTTAGTAGATGAGCACGGAATTATGATCCTACCTCTTACCAGTCAAGGGACACTAAAGTTCTCTGAGACCACTTTTCTCATTGATAAAATGAAAATAATGTAACACCTGACTTTACTACTACCCTAACTAGATTGCAGGCGTCAAAGAAGATAATTCTGAGGCACCTTTTGCTTCATCGATGTTTCATTGATAAGGATCCTAGCATTTTAGTCTTTAGAAGACATTCATTTTTCTAGCTTAAACCTGTCTGTTGTACATGCCCATCCTACCAAGCCGGCAAGAGATTAATCTTAAGTGTTCTCACACACAGAATGGTAAATACCATGAGGTGATAGATATGTTAATTAACTTGATTTGGAAATCCTTACAGTAAGTCCTCACTTAATGCCATCTTAATAGGTCTTAGAACCTACTGAATAGGATCTTGGAAATGGTGACTTCAAGCAAAATGACTGCAATGAAAGCAGTACCTTGAATGATGTTTTATGGAATTTTTTTCTCATTAACATTATGACACAATATTGAACAAATCTATGTTATCTAAGGAGCGGCTGTATGCATATATTAAACTTCAGTCTACATTTCAGACATGCCCTGGTGGTCTAGTGGTTTAGTCCATCAGGTGTAGTCCACGTATGTCCCAAAGTCCCCGGGTCCCTGTGTCCCAGGGAAGCTACAAAGATGAACAACTAAATAAAATAAAGATCTTCCTCCTCTCTCTTCCTGACTGCCTGCCTGCCTTCATTCCTGCCTGTACCTTCCCTTAAAAAAGCAAACCTTTTTCTATACTTTAAATACATTATCATTTTATTAATCAATTTTGCCTTGACAAAGCTAGAGGAAAAAGCTTTATTTAAAAATACGTGTCCCCCTGGCATTTATGCTGCTTCCATGCTAGTTGGGTAACTCGGCCTTTGCCTTGGCTGAGAGTCTGGACACTTCGGCGCTTCTCTCTTCGTGTCCACTGAGGAGTCGAGTCGGCGCCTTGTGGGTGCCGGGCTGGGCAGAGTGTGAAGTCCTGACTGCCCCACAAAGCTCCTGTAAAACCCAGAGACGTGCCCCGAATCCCTGCTCGTCTTCCCTTCTGGTTTCCACTGGCCTCATCACCCCGTCTAGAAAAACCTAGCACAAAGCCTTCCAGGAGCCTAGATTTTAAAAAATAAAGGCTGCACAAGGGAGAGAATGTCTTCAGGGGACTTCTGCCTGTTACGCAAATTAATCTCTCAACAAATTAGACTGCCACATCTGAAAAAGGGATTTTTCACTCTGAAGAGTTGTACACGTGCACAGAACACACTCAGGGCTTCGCTCTGTCTAATCTGGCTGCAGGCTGGTCCTGATAAGCAGCAACCATTCAGCTGTAGGCCTCAGAGTGGAAACCACATACTGGAAAATGCACGGCACCATTTTTATCATTGCTTTTAGCCGAGTTACGTTTATTTTAAAAGAAGCAGAGGGACATTTGGAAGAACCCCTTCATCGTGTTTGTCTGATCCCACTTCTATGTGGCTCAGCAGCCAAATGACCTCTGTGGGGGAGTCGCCATCTTTGAAATGAGATGGTCACGATATATCAGTAGTTTTCAAACTACTCAGTGAGCATGAAGATGGGTTGGTGGGACTTTTTGTCCCCACCCTTTTTTTTTTGGGTCCCCACCCTTCCTGACATTTACCCGGTTTACACATCTGGTTAGAAGGACATCTGCCACCCAAAGCCAGAAAAAAAAGATTTTTAAAACCACTGTATTGTTTGACCTCTCAGGTCTGTGACTGGGTTAATGCAGCTCAATCTGCTGCAATGACCTTTCTCTTGCTTGTGGTTGTGACGTGGCTGTGCACTACACATGAGAGAATAATAACTGCTCCCATCCATCAGTGCAGGGCCCAGAGAGGCAACCTCAGTTGGGAAATACGAGCTGCTGGTGCAATGCTTCCTACCCATGCATTGGCAATGGTGTTCCCTTGCTTTATTTGTCCCCCACTGATATTGCCTTAGTTGCAGAAATTTGAGGTAGATGAATCAGGACACAGACAGGCCATAGTACCCTTTTTCTTTTGGCTGCCTTAGCTGCTGCTTTGACATTTTCCGTGCTAGCGAAGAGACACCTACAATTCCAGACTCTAAGGCATGATCTACAATGTCACAAAAGATGATATTAATAAGTTAATCAATCATTTAATCCCTCATCGTCCATCCAACGAACGTTTTCTGAATACCTGCTCTGTCTGAGGCGTAGGACTTGAGACAAGGCATGTGGTGACAGATAAGGCATAGGCAGTGCCCTCAATAAATGTGTGTGTCCTGGGGGAAGCTGTTCATACGTACATTCTACACATCTTTTATGACAATGGAATTGAGGTAAACACGATGCCTTGGGAGCAGAGAGCATGGGCGTTAGCTTTGCCCAGGAAGTTGGAAGAGATTTTCTGGTGGCTGTAATATAATAGTTACTCAATAAATATTTATTAGATGAGAGAATTCTTGAGAAGATGAATTCTGGAGATCAGCTCCTTAGAATTGAATCCCAGCTCCATTACTTTTATCAGAGCTGTGACACTTGACAAGCTACTTATTCTCTCTGTCTCAGTTTTCCCATCCAGAAAAATGGGGCTAGGCGAACTGACTTTACAGAGTTGTGAGGATGAACAACAGTTCATAAGCAGGGTTCTTAAAACAGTGTTTGTCACATGGTAAATATTACTATATGGGCTGCTGGTTTGCAGGGTGTGACAGAAATCTGCAGGGGAGAGTAGGGAGGTGGAGAAGGTCATAGGATCCAGATGAAAACTACGGGAGTACCTTCCAGCAACTCACCCTGGGAACCTGCTCTTATTGGAATTCAAAGTCAACAAACACAGTCACTTGGGAGTCACCATTCCTACATTTGTCTTCCCTTGGTCCCCTTAGTATCAGCCTCACACTCTTCATTCTCCATCCCACTTTTCCTTTCCTTCTCATCTGTCTTCTTCAGCTCCTTCTCTCTTTCCCTTCCTTTGTCCTTTGGCCCTGCCTCCATCTTTCACCTCCTCTCTGCTCCACCTCTCCTCCCAATCCCCTGCCCATCTCTCTTCACCGTCCTGGGATCTTTTCACCCTCTTTTTTCCTACTCTTCCTAATTTCCTCATGTCCTTGTTCTTCCTCTTCTTGTCCATCCCAACTAATCTGGCCCTGTAAGCATTTCTCCAAAACATGAAAAACTAGACTCTCCTCTACCTCTGCCCGTGCTCTTCCTACCCTTCCTCCAGCAAGAGGTACCATCAGAGGATTAGGACAGATCAGAACAAGGAAAATATCTTTTTTGCTATTGTTGCTTCTCATGAAAAGAACCAGTGGGCACCCTTTGTGCCAACACAGCCTTCTTGATGACTTCGTAGCTTGGGGTGATCCTGGCTTTTGGCCTTCTAACTCTGCATTGTCAAGCTCTCTAGCAGTTTTCAGGGTTTCAATGGCAATAATTGATATGGACAGAACCTCCCCTGCTGTCACCCTGCAGGGGATAAAGCCTGGATCCTCGGGAAGACAAAATCCATGATTTTACAACATTCGCAAATGAATGCTGAGGCATGAGGCGCGAGCCCTGGAGCCAGGGCAGAAGGCCTCCAGGACCTCCTTCCTATTTTCTGTTCTGCAAATGATTCCTGTGCATCAGCTATGTGCCAAACATCTTTCAAGGTTTTGGGGACGCAGCGTTGACAAGACAGAAAAAGTCCCTGCTCTCCTGGGATAACTTCTAATGAGTAAGGTAACCAGAAATGAGTAGAAATATGAACAAGATACTTTTAGAGAGTTTCAAGTATTGTAAGAAAAGAAAACAGAGCAACTAATAAAAGCATCTTAGTGGAAGAGGCCTTACTTTAAATTGAACAATCAGGTGAGGTTCCCTGAGAGTAGCCCTTTGAGCTGAATCCTCAGTAATAAGAAGGAGCTGAACTTGTGAGACCTGGGGAGGGAGATTAGCAAAGAACTGAGGCCAAGAGTTTGGTGGGGTGGGTGGGGAGGCCCTGAGGGCTGGAACACAAGTACCAATGGGAGGTTGGCATGCCGTGAAATTGAGGAAGGAGGCAGTGGCCAGGACATGTACGACCTTAGACACTTTTACTTGTTCTTTGTAAGTCACAGAGATTGATTAGATCAGAAAAAGAATTTATTGAAGGGAGTTTAGTCAGCTCGCATGATTGTCAGGGACAGACCTGGAAAAGCGACAAGAGCCAGGGAGCAGTATGTAAACACCGCTGAGGCTGGTGTTTGCACCACCACCCCCACTCTCACTGTCACCAGACACTTCCACTGATGGCAGTCTGCGCTTCTTTGACCCACCATCTGGACAAATTTCACAGTCACTAAAGTTTGTTTTAAATGGTAGGTGTGAGAGTATATTGGGGTTCTCCATAGAAACAGGCCAACATAGTACAGACACAGATAGCTAGATAGACAAGTATGTTCTATGCTGGTTCTATTTCTCTGGAGAACCCCTATCTCTCTCTCTATCTCTCTATCTATAATCTATCTATTTAACACCTATATATCACCCATCATCATCTATGTATCTATCTTATTCTATCCTATCCTATCTTGTTTTATTCTAAGGAATTGACTCACATGATTTTACAGGGTTGAGGCATCCCATTATCTGCAGTTGATAAGCTGGAGACCTGCAGAGATGATGGTGAAAGCTCCAGTCCAAATTTAAATCTGAAAACAGAACATCAGTGATGTCTCCCAGTTAGAAAAAGTCAGACAGAGAAGGAATTCTCCCTTCAATAAACTGTGTTTGTTGAATTCTCATCAATTGTATGTTCTAGTAACTTTTCTGTGATGGAATGATGTCCATCTACACTGGGGAAGTCAATCAGCTTTATTCAGTCTACAGATTTAAATGCTAATCTCAACCAGAAATACCCTCACAGATGTGCCCATGATAATGTTTAGCCGAATATCCGGGCACCTTGAGGCCCAGTCAAGTTTATACATAAAATAAACCATTCTAGGTGGGCAAGTAAAGCTAACCGACTTGGTACTTGTTTATTTATTGGGGCTAAAAAAAAAGCCTGGAAAGTAAGCATCTGAAGTGTTCTTGAGTGGGAAGTAGAATCTACTGTCCATCAAAACAGGAAAACCTCAGGGAGTTTCCCAAATGGAGAAAATGGCATAGGATTTTGGATAATAAAATAAGTGACAAATGTCCACTCCATCATGGCAAGAGTTAGCTTTTTATTTAAGTGCAATGGGAAACTGTTGAAGGACTTTCAACAGGAACTAATATGATGTGATTTATGTTTTTAAAGGTCACCTTGACTACTGAGTGGGGATGAATAGTAAGGGAGCAAAGGTGAAAGCAGGAGGCTCCTGCAGCAGAAATCTTGAGGGGCCATGTTGACTTGACCCGTGATACAGTGAAGGTGGTAAGAGACGATGAGATAGAGGATTAAGGTTGGAGGTGAAATGAATAGGACTTGCTGATGGATTAGACATAAGGGATTAGATGATGGGGGTAATCAGGGTGACTCATGTTATTCAATAAAAGAATTAATGGGTGGTGATTCAGCCAACTACTGAGGAAATTCAAGTGTTCATTTCTGGCATGTTGATTTTGACATAGAAGAAATGCCTGTTTGTCAGCCAAGTGAGAATACAGAGAAAACATTTGAATACCACAGGTAAGAATCAGGAGAGAGGTCAGGGTGGAAGGCAGAACTTGGCAGGTGGGCTTCAGGGCCAGACAGCTCTGCTTTGACTTTGGTTCTGTAGTTACTAGCTGTGAAGTTGAGCAAAGCTGCACAGCATCTTTGAGCTACAATGTCCTCAAGGATAATATAGGAGTGTATTATTATCCCAGGGCTGCCATGAAAAAGCGTCACAAACTGTGTGACTTAAAACAACAGAAATTTGTTTTCTTCGGATCCTCAAGCCTCTAAGTTCCAAATCATGATATAGCCAAGGCAGGCTCCCTGTGAAGGCTCTAGGGAAGAATGCTTCCTTGCTTCTTCCTAGTTTTTGAATATCACAGAAAATCCTTGTTATCTTTTGGTCCTAAAGCTGCATCACTCTTCCCTCTGCCTCTGACATCAAGTGACTTTCACTCTGCCCTTTCTCAATGTCTCCTTGCCTCTCTGTTCTACCTCCCTCTCCTTTTGCTGACAGACACCAGTCCCTGGACAGGGGGCCACCCTAAGTCAGTGAGTACACCTGCAAAGACCTTGTTTTCCAAATAAGCTCACATTCACAGGTAACAGGCATTAGGATTTCAATATATTTTGGGGGGGAGGAGGGATACAATTCAACCCACAACAGAGGATAATGTTTTAAATGTCTGGAACACAGTAATTTGCTCTTATTCTTTTTGTTCCCTTTGATACGGCCTTCATGGGCAGCTGCTGACAGCGGGGTTCTGAGTCTATTGGGAGAAGGCACCTCCATTACCACACACGCTTCCTTAGCGCAGTAATTCTGGATCCTTAAGCCTGAGGGTAACAGAAACTTTGACAGCTCTATTTTCTTCGCATTTAATAGTCATTGGGAAGCTTTGACATGGTATTGGGATTCAATCAAATAAGTATTTGTAAAATAAATACTGGTTGAATTAGGTTGTTTTCAGTTACCTTCTTTTGGAATTTGGGTTTTATTTATACATATGTGTGTGTATATATGTATGTGTGTATGCATATTATATATACAGTATAAATAATAAATATATAGTATATTTAAAAACTTAGAGACTGTATATTGCCTGCTATCTAGTACTAAGCTTAGTGCCTGAAGCAGGCTCTGAACATAGTTGGTGATCAATGACTGAATTGATAAACGATGAGGAAAGCTATGTAAGTGTCACAGACATTGTCTTTTCCCAGACTTAAGGGACATTAAAAATGACTTGAACCCACTGATCGTTCTATTGTATTCTTACCTTGATCCTGATCACAAGATGCAGTTCTATTGTCAGCAGTCTGACAGGGTGACTGGCGACAATGTTCTGGAGAAATCCAACTGCATGGCCGGGCTTGGGATCCTTCTCAGTAGCCACACAGAGCAGGCTCTGCGGGCTCTTCACGTGTTCATGTGTCTAATCCTGGTAGACTCAGAACCATGTCAACTAGGGGCAGTGCCGTGGAGTTATCCAGAAGGCCAATGTCATTTTAACAGTGTTTTCAGTTAGGCGGCCTTGTGGGGTAACGACAGTGAGACTGGCTGTGCAGTCCAGGCGCGTCCCGAGGACCTGGATCCCTGTCCCAGGGCCAGAAGGATCAACCAAGAGGAGCAACTAAATGAAATAAAATAAAGTAATTCATCCTCACCTCTCTCCCTGCCTGCCTGCGTCTGCTCACCTTTATTCCTGCCTGCACCTCTCCTTAAGTCTTTTTATTTGGAAATAACTTTATTCTACAGTTTTCTGCAGGATTTTTGTAGATACCCTTCACTAGATTAAGGAAATGTACTCTGTAATTTATTGAAGGAAAATCGCATCATAACATTATAGGTTTAAGGTGAGCATCGAAGGAAATCGTTTGTATATGTTAAGTTTACCACCAGTAGTCCGATTCTATCCTTCATCATATAATTGACCCCTTTTATTATGTGTGAGTGTTAAATTCATGAAACGTGCTTTTTGTTGCTTCTGTTCAGGTGATTTATGTTATTTTTTTCCTTTGTTCTATTATTGTGGCGAATTGCATCGACTGGTTTTTAAGGTTAAATTAACTTTGCATTCTTGGCTAAACCCAGCTTGGTCCTGATGTATTTTCTTTCTTATATTCAATTTGCTAATAACATTCCTGGAATTTTGCATCAGACACTCTGACCTGTGTTGTAAATGTACTTATTAGAATTTACTTTGTTGGTTTAATGAAACAAACTGGGAAGTATTTCTGCTTTTCCTAGTCTCAGGAAGAATTTGCATAAGACTGATATTGTTGCTTCCTTAAATATCTTAAATATGTGGAAGAATTCACTGATGCAGTCATCTGGGTTATTTGAAAAGTACTTATATTCTGATTTTTCGATGTAGTATACATATATCATATGACACTTTTAACATTCTGTCTGAATATTTTCTTAGCATAACCACTAATTAATTCAATGCACTGTCTTCTCAGGGACAGCAGGTAACAGTTTTGTCAAACCTCCTGCAACTATACAACACAGGTTGCCTTTTCTCCGGTTCTCATAAGAGTGTTCTTACTGCCTATCTAGACTTTTTATCCATCTAGTTCTTTTTTAAATAGAGGTTTCCATGCCATCTCTCTACTTGAATGCTATCATTTCCTATGGCACTTAAAATGAAACTCAGACCCTTTATTAAGACACACCCGCCGTGAGTTGGTCTCTGTCTGCCTCTCTGATACTATATTGTACCTATTTGCCAATCTGCTGCGGTCACATTGACCTTCTGTTTGTTTCTCATTCAGGGAGAGCTCACTGCTGATTTTTGTGTTGCTAGATCCTTCTCATCAGCCTTCAACAAAAATCACACTCTCAGTGAGTCCTTCTAGCCCATCTAAATCATCCCTTCTTCAGCCTCCTGCTGGATAGTTACTAATCTATTAACTCTTCAGAGTTTCTCCGTAATAACCATCATTCGCCAACAGTACCTTATCCATTTACTTATTTCTTGCCAACGCTAAACTCAGTTGGAGCAGGTTCCTGTCAATTGACTCCTCTTCACGTAGCAAAGTGTCTTGCATACGGAGAGAGAGCAACACAAGTGTTTTCTGGCTGAATCTATTGGTATGTGGCAGAAACCAACTCACAGGGTTCTCACTCAGCCCAAGAGCCAAGATCAGTGAGCCTAGACGGCATGCTCTGGTTCCATGCCTGAGACACTGAAAGCTAATAGCTTCTAAATTAAGACCAGCCTTTTATTAATGTAGACTCATTTTAGTTTTCAAGACCTGAATCCGTTGCCTTTGCTACAGTTCAGTTACTATTCACAGTAGTCTGATCTATATCCAATTCATCCGAGTTCAGATATTTCATCCTGATGTGCCATTTCCGTAACAGTGGGTAGCTTATATCCATGACTAACTTTTTATGTATAATTCATTTTAAAAACAAGTCTAAAAGGAAAAACCATCTCCCATGGAAGCGCATAAACTTTTAAGTAATGGTTTAAAATATCTATTGATTGCTCAACGGATGATTTGTAATTACAGTTACACATTTGGTTAACAGGTCTTTGTGGGCCCTTTGAAACTTGTTTTATTGGGTTAGCAGATAATTAGGGTCTTTTATGTAGACTCACCATAACCGTTCCTTTGGAGCAATTAGATTGTTGAATGGATCTGGGTGCTGCTGTTTCTTTGATGCACCCCTCCAGCTCCTATTACAACAAATCAGAGTTGCAGGGAGAGGCTCAACCTGGTGTTTAAGGAGGCGTTGCTTTGTATTCAAGGTAAGTCTAGCAGCAGCAGCCTGGCAGGAGGGAAGGAAGGAGGGTTGGTCCCACACTCCCAGAGGCCGCCACCCCCAGGCCCCCCAGTCAGCCTGGGGCACAGTGAAAATTGCTACGGCTTTGTTGCCAGGTGTGCCCCATCTACCTGAGCCGGATCAGCCTCAGCAGTTCCTTCTCTGGGCCAGACACACCATTTTCCAGATTCCAGTGCCCGGTCTCTATCAAACTGGTGCTGTGTTTACACCAACTTTTCTTTTTTCACTTGTTTTCTCTCTGACTCGCGCTTTGAGAAGTACTTTCAGATACTCATCCCACAGTCCAAGTCACCATTCAAACTCTGAGGAAACATCCTGGCTTAGAACCTGGGCTCTGGAATCACACAGTTCTAAGTTTTCGGCCTGACTCTGACATTTACTAGCTGTGTGAGCTTGGGAAAGATCCTTAAATTCTCTGTACATCAAGAATATTAGTAGCATCCAACTTTTAATGGACTTTTGGTACATGCTGGGCATCATGCTAGGTATTTGCATACATTTCAATTTCTTAACATGCACACAGGAAATGGTGATTTATTAAAAATTTGTCATCTCCATTTTCAAGATAATAGATTTGCTTTGGGAATGAAATAACTCTCCCAAGGCCACAAAACTTGTAAATGACAGAGAGAGGGTTTGAACCAAGGTCTGGCTCATGTGTTCACACATTATGCTTCTCCTGTCTCCAGAGAGCATCCTTCTCATTGCATTCATTGCTTTGTGAATTTAATGAGATTATGCTCATACAACACTGCTCAGAGCTAAGTAAGAGCTATGTTCAATAAATTTTAGCTGTGGTTATTGATATTCTTCTTTCCTTGTGAAGCTTTCCTTGACTCCTCCCTGGCCAACTCAGTGGCCCCTTCCTTTGGAATTCTAGCTCATTTGTGCCTATTTTCCATAATATTTGAAATGTAATGATTTGTTTATACATCTGTCTGCCCTACTGGATTGTGAACTCCTCTTATAGAGACGTTGCCTTACTCATTACCAAGCACAGTGTAGGGAGCAAGGAAAATAGGTTGAATGAATAGAAGTGAGAAGATGACCTTACATCTATGGACAACTTCATGTGTGAAGACCAGAGTCCAGAGAGAACAAGGCCCATTCAGGATCTTCTGGTACCAGAGCATGACTGGAGGACAGAGAAGGGCAGAAGTAGGAGTAGGAGGTGAGAGGTGGGAAGAATGACAAGAGGTGGCACTGGCAATGGAGGCAGGCATCTTAGAGTGTGTCACCTCAAGAGCTATGGGGAACAAAGAAAGTGCTTGAAGCGGGGGAATGGCATGACTAGATTTGTTTCGGAGAAGTCTGGATAAAGGGTGAAGCTGGAATCAGGCTAGAGGCAGGAAGTCCACTTATGAATCTGTTGCTGTGACTGAGGCGAGAGATGATGGAGCCCCATGAGGAATTGTTATGGAGTGTGGTTTCCCAGTGGCATAAAAGAAAGGGTGGATTCCCAGAGTCTGGAAGACCCTGGGCTGTTTTGTAAGCTTAGAAAAATACCTTCCATCCCTTCAATACCAGATAAGAATCCCAAAGAGCTATTGTTTTCAGAATACCATTTGGCACATGGATGCTTTCCCACTGGTTTCAGAGGCCTACCCATGGGAAATGGAGAGCTATCCACCTAGTTGTTGGCTCTCGGGAACTCTGTTCATGTCAAAATCCTGGAGGGGCCTGGAGAACTCCCACCAGGTTTCAAGGATGTTGATACTCGTGTCACTAACATGAGTCCTGGTGAGAAGAAAGTCAAAGGAAAACAGAGATCCTTAACTTTGATGACAGTTTTCCTCCACTCACTCTGACCTTTCCCCTAGCAGATGATATCTAGGCATTCTGATCTTTTCCCCAACATAGTTACTGATCTGACTGACTTTTTCAAATTCAGATCAACAAGAAGGAAGAGAGCTTTCACCAACACCCCTGAGATAAGTTTAGGCAACATCAGACACAGTTTTTCCTTTCAAACAATTACGAGAGTGATTCCCACTCTGAGTATAGATAATAACTGCATGAACTCCACTTATAGAGACGTTGCCTTACTCATTACCAAGCACAGTGTAGGGAGCAAGGAAAATAGGTTTTTTTTTGTTCCTTAAAATAATCACAAGCCACTGTGATCCTCCAGGAGCCTGTGCTATATTGACACTCACACCCTTGTAAGTTTTCCTTTGGCTTTGGGCTTTGGGAGAGAAGTCAGTTAGGAAAGAGGGTGAAAGGTCAACAGGAGATGGCTGATGTTATGGAGATTGAATAAGCAAGAGGACTGTGTAGGCTGTAGAAGGACTGAAGTGCCTCAGGGAATGAGCAGGAGCCTAGTTACAACTTTGTGACCAACTGCCCACAGGCTCTCTGAAGTCTGCTCCTTCTGCAAGTTTAGCTTTGTGGACCGGAGGAAATGCCCTGTAATTCAGAGAGGTAATACTAAATCAAAGTTTTGAAATTTTATGATATAAAGCTTAATGGTTTATGAAGCATTTTGCATATGTGATAATATAGTTTCTCCATATAATATTGTGACATCATTTTTATGAGACCCACTTAACAGATGAAAAGTCTGGAACTTCAAGAGGAAGTTAAACTTATTTGCAAAGGTCACGTAGTACTTAAGTGGTTGGTAATCAAACATTAAGAATCAACCATAGAGACATTCAACTTCAAACATTTCATTGGTGCCTAATGTGAGCAGGCAATATCCCAACTGCTGAGAATACAAATAGTGATCAAAAAGATAAAGAATTTCCCCTCATAGAGCTTATAATAAGTCCATTGGAGAGAGACATTTATTAGCCAAAGAAGTGCTAAAAAAATAGAAAATGATAAAGATGGATAGAAGCTATGAAGGCAAGGCACAGAGCACTGGTTCAAATGTACCAAGGACATAATTTAGATGTGCTGTGTATTTGTGTGTGTGTCTGAGTGTGTGTGCGCACATGTGGTGTATCACCGAAGGCTGACTATAACTTTTTTTAAAGGAAAGGTGCAGGCAGGAATGAAGGCAAGCAGGTAGGTAGATAGAAAGAGAGACGAGGAAGAAGTATTTTATTTTATTTCTATTTAGTTGCCTACACTGGTTGTTTCCTCCAGACCTGGGATGCCAACTCTAGTATCTGGGATATATGTGGACTGCTCTCACTCACAGGCAACTGATGTAACTGCTATTCATTGTGAGTATAACACTTGAGACTTGAGGAGTACCAGGAAAGGACTGGGAGAAGAGTGGAGTAAGACTTTTCGACCTGTAGAAAGACCCTTAAGCAGGAAGAATTTGCTGTGTTTGAGGGTCTGAAAAAGACTGAGTGAGGCTGGAATGGAGCAGGTCACGAAGAGTGTGGCATAAGAGGAGGTCAGATTATTGACAGACTTGGCTAGACCATATAGAGCAGTTAGTCATAGGTTTTATTCTAAATGTGATGAGAAATTATTGGGGAATTTAAAGCAGAAAAGTTGATTTGGTTTAAACCTATATAATAGTATAATGAATGCTACTGCAATAAAAGTAAAACAAAGCAAAACTACAAAAGGTGATCATTCTAAATATTCAGTCAATTTTAGACTGTAGGTGATGAGTAGTAGCAGGGAGAATAGTGAGGAGCAAGATTTGGCCACAATCCAGGGGAAGGATGATGACCCTGTTTCCTGAAATTTTGGCTACTGCATCTTTGCTAAAGTTGCAATTCTAGAGAACTGGCTGACAGTTGAGAAGAAATGTCATTTGCTATATCTTTCAAATCACCCTTAAGTGTTCTCTGTTTATTAGATGGCCAGGGATAATGGAGTCTTTAGCACATTTGAGAATTGGCAAAGATTCCAGAAATAAGACCATTTCCTCATGATCTAAGAGACTGCATGAAATACCACGCAGATGATGACTGAAAAGCATATTGATCACCAGAGCTTTTGCTAACTGGTCCTCACCCAGTAAGGGGCATTTTATCACTTTTATTAGCTATGTGACAAAGGATGAGTTATTTAACTTCTCTAACCTAATTTGTATCATCTGTGAAAGAAGGAAAACAGTAGTACTTTTTCTGAGGAATCATACTAGAATGACATTAGATTTTAAATTACGGTCATATAAGGATTCAATGGGATAATACGTGTAACGTGAGAACACGTGCCTAATAGAATAAACATTCTTTCAATAAATAAGCTATTACAATTATCAATAATGATACTTTTACACTGTAAATGGAATGAAATGAGATACCAGCATCATTTCCAAGGAATAATTAATTTCTCTCCCCAGGCTAAGTATTGACAAATGTAACTTAACTTTTGAAACATTCTATTTCCTGTCACCGCAAACTATTTTAAAAAGCTTTGAAATTCTCGGATGAAAGAAATATGAAAACATAAAATATTATTATTCCAAAGAGAAAGTTTATCCTACAGAGCTAGACTCTCCCTAATGACTATAAGTCATCTTTAAAGTAGCCTGTTTTATTATCAGACCGAACAGTTGGCAGTATAGAACAAAATTACAGATTCTGCTTTAAAAACCAAACATTAATTGGATTTTTGAATGCCATTTGAACTACACAGAGAGACAATTCTTCCAGTTCTAAAATCTACTTACTTTCAGCATAGCACAGGAATTTCACATCTTTGATAACCTCCGAATGGCTGCAGGTAAGCCTATAACTAAAGCACTTGGTTCTCAGTTGAGGGGAGATATGTCAGCTATCAAATGCACAGGACTCCATTGTTCTGTTTCCAATTCGGCTGAAATGACTGCCCTCTGATAAATCTGTCTGAAGAGAGAGTATTGTAGGGAGAATGCTCGCCATCCTTACCCTCTCTAAACCTCCGTGGTTAATCCAAAGACAGCTCACAAGTTCCTGTACGCACTTAAACTCCAGTATGTAACCTGTATACCTCTTTGACCAATGTGGCTCAGTTTCAGGAGAGACTAACGTTCAAAGATTTACAGATTTAAAAGAAAGTCAAATGTAATCAAGAAGGAATTCAACCTCTAAGTTGCATCTCTTAAAAAAAAAAAATCTATAGCACGGTGGCCCTTTTCATATCTAGTTTTTCTCTCTCTCTCTTAGACCCCACATTGACCTACATTTCCTGTTCTCCAACACCTCCCCACAAAATATTTCTCTATCTCATTGAAGTTTTTGTTTCTCACTCAGCAGGACTCACTAACTGGGCTTCTCTCTTTATTTACTTTTCCATAACCTCCAACCTTCTCTTACTTTGCCCAGAGTTTAGTACCTTATTAAGTATATCAAGGGATTCAATTGACAGAGACTAATCTCCACAGGGGACAAAAACGCTCCATCCAGATAAGGGCTTCACATTTACTCTGTGAATCTGATGCTGGAACAGAGTGTACACTGGCCATGAGGCTTGGATCATTAGGTTCCTGGTTGACTGTGTTCAGTCCCATTTTGGACATAGTCCCCTTGTGCCCCTGGGGAGAAATTAGAGTGGAACAGGGAAGGTATTGGGGAAGGGAAATGTGAGGGAAGCTGGTTGTGCTGATTCTGATGGAATCTTAGAAATGTGGAAAATAATATCTGTCATCAGTTAAGGTGCTGAGGAAGAGAAGGAAATGGAAGACAGAGAAAGGAGTAGGAGAGAAAGGGATGATGGAGAAGTGTGTAGAGTCCCAGTAGGTGGGACAAGAAGCAGAAAAGAGGAGAAAAAAGGTTCAGAGAGAGGTGAGGGATGCTCAAAAAAAAAAATCCAGTCAGCAACTCAATTGCTTCTGGAGTGTAGTACAGTGACTTAGGTGATAGGCCAGGAATACATTTCTGACGGGAGACTTGGCACTGTAATCAGAATTATTTCTTGGCTGTGAACAGTTGAATTCACCTCCTAGGAATATGGTCCCACTGAATGGACAGGTGCACGACACCTCTCTGTTTTCCATGCCCTTTTTTTCTGCTTTAGAAACATGCCAAGGCTGTCCCATCTTCTGAGTCATTCAAGCCCAGTAATCTGTGTCTGTGGCTGAGCTAATGGAGAGCAACCTGAGGTTTACTTTGTCTCTCATTCCAAAGGAGGTCAAGACTCCATTACCGAAATTATGATACAGACTGTCTCTCTTTTTTTTTTTTAAAGGTTGGAAGAAATCTTGGAGAAAAGCTTCCTTCTTTCCCAAATGATAAAATGAGGAATAGAATGACAATTTTAAAAAGTCTGCTTCTGAAGTTGGATTCAGAATTTCCCAACTCCAGAATAGGCAGAAATTGACTACGAATAGTGGAACTTCCATTTCCATTATTATCCTTTTGAACTCTCAAAACCATAAGAAGAGTGGCGTAGACCCATTACCCAGAAGCAGAGACAGAGTTCAGACTGTTTAAAATGAATGCTTACTTGCGAGAGACTGCCTGCTTTGGACACTATATTCCTGTGAGAGGCTGTGTGAATAGTTTTCTCTACCGTGATTCTATACTCTGTGCTATTGAAGTCAAACAGTTCAGAATGGATCCATTTTGACTCACTGATGTGGAATTTGAACATTGACAACAGAAAGACTTTTACAATGACACCACCCATACAATCACTCCAAAGGCAAACTCCCCAGTGGAGCGACTATTCAAGAGTCAGGGAGGGCATGAGGATAGGAATGGTGAGAGAGAAAAGAATTAGACCATGTTGTTTGACTCAATTGGGTCTTTCCACCTTTGGTTTCTTCTTCCCCTAGGTTCCCTTTCAAGAGGAACATGATGCAACATGGAGCTACCGCATATCATCACACTGCTGGTCGATGGATAGCCAAGGGAACGGGCCAAATTATCTCCTTTTCTCACATAACTTCCCACTGAAGAACCCTCTGTAGTACATACTAATATTGCAGCTCTGTGAGCTCCAAGAAACGTCCAGGAAACTTCCCTCTCCTCTAATTACATCTTCTGCACAGGCGAGAGGGTGGAAGCCTTTATTATATGTAAATATTCCCTGTTTCTGTCTTAACACCACCCTTCACCTAAGAGATGCTGTCTTTGGCTGTTGAGTTTCTTCCCTCTCCCATTGACCATCTCAGGGGAGCTATTAGGGTTTTTACTTGATCATGGAGGTTCCCGGAGTTCCAAAGACGACTCAAGGCAGCATTTAAATATGTTCCTTCCCTGACTCCCTGACTGACCTCCTTTGCCCAAACGCCCTACTTTCTGTCCCCAAGTTATCATATTGATTTTTAAATCACTAGGTCAAAATTTACTTTCTTTTGCTGGACAAACACACATGAAGAAAACAGAGACGTTTTTTTTCCCCCCATTCACATAGTTTGAAGACAGCTCAGTGCTGGTTGTAGGAAGCGCCTCAGAGAATGAAACTTCATCCAATAAAAACGGTCTGTTGTTTTTGGATCACATGCTGTGAATTGATTTATTGTTTGAAGAGATGAAAAAAGGTGTTGAGAGACTTGGAGGGGAGTTTTGCTCCCCCAGTCAGGGAGCAGCCTTCTAAGGGGTGGAGCAGGGAGTATTGGGGTTGTTTTGGTATCTGTCAGCAGGAATTGGCTAGAGTCTGTATGTTAAACAAATACAAACTGCCTATTTAATTATTGAACAAGGAGAACAAACGTCCCACTGTTGGCAAGAAGCACACAGTCAACTCCCAAACTGTGTACAATCCCATCTTGTTCCCATGATGTGATTTGACCTTGCTTGCACCCATAGGCAGGCCTTCCACGCCCCAGGGCATCTTATCGCTGTTTGATGAGAGATGGAGCACAGCTAGTTGGTGTACAAATCTCCTTAAGCAAGTAAATGTTGGAGGAGGAAGGACAAGCTCCCCTCCAGTTAGGTTCTAGGCAACTGCTGTGTTGAGCCCTCACTTGGGTTCCATTGATTTTTTTTTTTTTCCCTCCCCCTGCTTCTGCCAAGTTGTTGATGTCCTGGCCTCTTGGAAACTGCTGAATTTGAGCAACGAGAAGCAGGGAGTCTCTCCTGTACTAGGGAATGACTACAGCAAGAATTCAAACTTTGTTTTTGAGAAAATAGCTAGAATGATACATTGACTCTGCTATTTACTTTAAAGAACCCTCAAGGCTGATTTATATAAAGGTACAGAAGTGGGCTAAGCTTACTAAAATTCATATAAGCTGAGATTTTGATATTTTGAAAAAGAAAAAAAAAAGTTTAATTGTAACATGTAAACCTCTTGTATGCAAGGGAGAAATGCAGTAAAAGTGAGTAAATCAGCAGCACGGTGTAAGGCATCTCCTTAAGTAACTTTCAAGACAGAGGTTGTTGAGGAGGATGAAAGGGAAGACCAACCATTACAGCTTGAAAATCTGAACATTAGAAAACTATTTGATTTTAAACTATATCAAAAACCTTTTGTATTGTGTGTGTGTGTGTGTGTGTGTGTGTGTGTGTGTGTGTGTGAGAGAGAGAGAGAGAGAGAGAGAGAGAGAGAGAGAGAGAGAGAGAGAGAGAGAGAAATTAAGACAAAAGCTTACTTTTGTGATATAATCAGTTTTGCCCTATCATATATGCCTTCAAAAATTCTGGAAACTAGAAGGCCACTGATAAGCATTTAACATTTAAAACATGAGTACCTGTAGTCAAGATTAATAGAATACCTGAATCTTATCTACGAAATTGAATAAAAAGCGGGTAGAGGGAAGAAGAAAGGAAGGGAAAGTGAAGAGAAAAGAAAACATCAGAGTGACAGGCGATCTGAGAGTCAGAACTCAGTTTTCTTATCTTGCTGTTATCTCTTTGCAGCCTTAAAGGGCAGAAAAACAAGAGCACATCTCAACTCAAGTTTCACTTTCTATAGCAAGTTTCATTCTTAATGTTGGTATCTAATATGCTTGGATTTGAACCTCAGCCTCCACCCCAGCTGAGAGTTAAGATTTAACTTTGTGAAATTGTTGCCTTTTGGGAGGAGCCTCTTGCCTCATCCATATCTGGTGAAACCCCTAACACCAATGTTTTTTATTTCCAAAATCTCAGAAGACACAGCGTACAGATGATAGTCAGCGCCTGCTTATCTTGATATCTTGGCTCAGGATAGTGTTCTGACCTCCTTTCTTATACATTCTTATTTTTGTATGTTTCCTTATAGCACTCCACTCCAGACTCTAATTCTATATTTGTATCGTGGTTTTTTAATGTTTTTTCTTTTCTTTTCTGTAAGTTCTATGAAAGCTGGGACCATTTTGATACAACACCTACACAGTGCCTGGTACCTATAATTGCTCAACAAATACTCGGTGAATGAGTATGTTACTATCTATAGGTATGTGTACATGTATATACACACACTCTGCACACACACACACACACACACACACACAAACCACTTACTAATTTTCTTAACCTCATTTGCTCATTTTTAAAGTGAAAGTTAATGTAGAGCTCTTTGCAAAGTTCTAAACCAATAGAAGAGAGAAGAATAACCTTTCATTTGAAACACTCCGACAGAATCCAACAATCGCATGCATACTTAGGGAATTAACATCTCTTCGTCAAGCTCATTCTTGGCTCAAGCCAATCCATCATTCAAATAGCTCTAAATTTAGATTATCTCCAAAGAGAGTATTTCCTGTGCAGGCCTTCCTTGAAAGACAGCCATGTCCAGCCCAAAGTGCAGCTAATGTTTCTTATTAGCCCAGTTGCACCTCTTATGCCTCTTTTGGCTACAGTGAGTGAGCTGATTGGAGGCTCATGTGACTGTCTTCACGTTCGAGCTTAGGAGCATAAATTTGTCAAGCATGATTTGCAAGTCATGATCTCACAGGCCTCCCGAGTCCAGCTGTGCTGCAGCTGCCGCCTCCCCTGCATCCGTTCCTCTTGCACTTGGCTCGAAAGCCCTGCACATTTGCCTGAGCTGACTTGGTGTCGGCCCAGCTGTTTGTTCCTCATTGTCATCAGGATGTTTACAGACCTGCTGTTTTTGGTGTTCTACTTTCATTATCACACTTGGGTATGAAAAGCATTTTGCCACATGGTCCTGACCGAAGCAGGCAATTTAGCTAGTTTTTTCTGGTGACAAATAAGGCTAAGTCATTTGTTTCCAAATCTTTCTAAGTGCATACCTGCATGTTTCCACAGCAACAGCAAGAGGGACCAGGGCTGTATATTGCCTTCAAGGTAGGTCATCAGTGTTGATTTTGGCTTACTACTCTTATCATGTAATCAGTTTCTAATAATTTGGAAGAGAAAGTGGTTTCAACCAGAGACAAACCCTAATTAGAGAATGAAATTCATTCTTCCTCCTCTCGTTAATTGGGTAAATATATTTTACCTTCCCAGAAAGTTGTTTTGACTGTTTTAAAGCACTCTGGTACCTATCACATACCAGCTGGAATTTGTTGGAAGGTACTGGGTAGAAAGCACAGTTGACAGAAAGAAGGGTGACATGGGAGGGGCTGACTGACCCCTAACTACGAGAACATGAATGAGTCACTTACTTTCTCTGGGATTCAATTCCCAATACTAATAATGGATATTATTTATTATTGTATTGAAACCCGTCATAGAAATCTTTTCCAGAAGTACAGGTTTCCTGTTTCAGCATGTCAGAAGCGGGACCCAGGAATCTGTATTTTGATGTAACACCACACACAACCAATGTTTCACTCTCTTTCCCTGACAATCACAGTGAGCCATCTGACTCAGGATCTTTTATATTTTGATGAAATGCTCCTTGCTGATGAAGAACATGTTTCTCATGTCCAGTGGTTCAAAGCAGTACAAGGTGCATCCTATGCACTGTTGATGGGATGCAGATACAGAGCTATATTGTCCAAGGCATGTGTCTCATCAGCTCTCGAAACAGGCCTACTTGGAATTGAAATGTGCTGTCAGTACAAGATATGCAGTGGACTGTAAGGATTTCATATGCAAAAGGAAATGTGAAATATTTAATTAATGATTTTTTTTGCATTAATCAATGCAAAGTGTTGAAATTATATTATTTGGAATGGGATGGGTTGGGGAAGCTATATTATTAAAATTAACTTCACCTGTTTCTTTTTCACTTTTATTTTAATTTTATAGAAAATTGAAAATTACATACATGGCTGGCATTATTCTGTTGGATATGACTATGCAACAGGCAATTTTTGGGGAGAAAAACATGCTCATGAGGACAACCCACTGCCATGGACTATGTTACAGCAGCCCTTCTAAGTGACCCAGAGCAATCCTGCTGGTTCTGACCAAGCCCCAGCTCCCAGCTTCCATTTTGACAGGTGGAATTTACAACTAAAGGCTTAAAATGGAACAGACAATGGATGTGAACTCTTTCCTAAGTAAATGGCTGTTTTCTTAATGCACTTACCCTGTCTGATTCTAGCTCTATGTAAAAGTAGGGAAATTTTGCCTGTTCTCATTGTAGACTCAGCCTTCTCGCTCTCCCAGCACTCTCTTCTCATTCTTCACTTCACCCCTTGACAACCCTACCTGGGCTGTCTTCTTGATGCTGTAACAGCTATTGCATTAGAAGATGTTTATTTTAATAATTATATCCAATATAGGGAAAGATGTGTTGAAACTGGGGTGCTTCCATGTGGGCAGTATCAGAAATAATAAACTTCTATGAAATATGGAAACCGATATGACCTCATGTTTCAAAAGACACAAAAATGTTCCTACTCTTTGATTCAGTAAAACCACTCCTGGAAATGTGTCTGAAGGAAATATGTAACAGAAGAAAGAGAGATTTACAAAAGATATTCAATGCAGCATCATCTATATGACAAAATTAGAAGCCATTTAAACACCTAATCATTGAAGAATGGTTAAGAAAATTATGCTGCAACGATTCAATATAATATTATGCATTCATTCCAATTTATAATTATGAAGACTATATAGCAACACAGAAAAATGTTTACAGGATAATGCTAGATTTTACAAAGTAGAACACATAAATTGCATGTAGATTATGATTGCGCTATAACAATTACGTATGCATGTGAAGGAAGACTTAGAAGAAATGCACAAAAATGAAATCTCTGTGTTGGGGTTATTAAAAAATAAATCGTAACATTTAAACCAGGATGCCACGCCACTTCTGGGATCCAGCGATGGACTCCCACAGTGTCCACACATCAAATGAATATACATATAATATGTTGTGTGACTGTGTATAAAACGTACTTTTTGAGAAGTAGAGCCATAATTTTCATCAAAGTTTCACTTCTCTCTCAAGTTAAGAACCATTGCTTAATGATTTTGCTATAGTTTTATCGTTTTAATAATTAAAAGAAAATGAGGTGTCTCCTCTCCAGGCATATAATAAAGGGTTTATTCCTGTCAGCTCAAGGAAGAATAAGAGCCCCTATTGACCGTAAAAACAGGTCTGACCCGAGTAGACTCTGTAAGAGAGAAATAGTCATCCTTTAGAGTCTCCCTTGCCATTCATAACTCTAGTCCCACCCTCACCTAGTCCTTCCTATCTCAAACACCCAACAAATCTCCCTTTGACCATCCTCTTCCCTCCCCTCATTTCTCACTACTCTGAATGTTCAGGTCAGACCTACGCTGCCCAACTCCAGGTTCTGTAACCTCCATTCTAGTAAACACATATGTCCACATGCCCTGCAGTGCTAATGGGTAACCCTACTAGGGAAACTTTGCCTTTCAGCAGTTCTTTTTTTGTTTTTAATTTTATTGAAATTGCATTGCATTATAACAATAAGAAGCTTTGAGGTGTATATCCTTGTAAATCAAAATCTGCATATAACACATTAACATTTTAATTCCATTCTTTATCATATAATTAACCTCTCTTATCTGATTTACCCACCCGACTCCCCCGTTCCCTTCTGGCAACTATTTATTTTTCCCCTATGGACAAAAATTCTATTCTTATTTGATTTCTTGTTTGATTTCTCTATATACCACATATGAGTAAAATCATACAGTGTTTTTCTTTCTCTGCCTGATTTCCCTCTAGGTTCATCCATATTGTTGCAAATGGTGGGATTTCATGTGTGATAGTTGAGTATCAATCCATTATGTATAGGTATATACACACATACACTCATCTGTTGATGGGCACTTAGCCAACAGGTGCATGGATGAACATACCTTAATCTAATGGAATTCTACCACGTTCAGATAGTAGGACAGGGTCAGAGACAGATCTGTGAAGGCAGAGTAACTGAAGCCTCAGCTGCCTACTTCACCCCACTCACTTGGCCAATTCATGGCATTTGAGGAACAATTCAATGGCTCTAGTGTTGTTTTCTCTCTTCTGGGTCAATAAAAACTCCAGTAATTGTTGTTTTAAATCACCCCTTAAAACAAAGATCTGGCAAAGATAACTTTCAGGCAAGATTCAGTTCATAATTTCTTGTCCTTCTATCTGAATAGCATCTGGATTCTGTTATTCTTCACCTACCCTTTCTCCTTTAGTCCAACACATCACTGCTGGTCTTGTGTGATCATTGCTTTTTTCTTTTGTTTTCTTCTTCTTCTTTTTAAAAAATAATTTCTTTTTTCACCGGGCAGATTTTTTTTGGAGATTCTCACTCCCAACACCCCACCTAGTCTCCTGGTTTTCTTCAAGCTGCAGTCTCAGCCTAATTCGTCAGAATGCGATTTTTAATGTTTTCTACTTAGACAATTTGCCTGCAAGAAATTAGATGTTCTCTAATGGACACCTACAAATGAGTCAAATGAAAAGACAAAGAAATGAACATCTTAAAATAAAGGAATCCAGTAGCTAACACTGTCAGCTCTATCCCGTGTTCACTTATTAATGGCCTCACTTTCCAGCACTTATTTTTTACCCTGACATTTTGGTGAAGGTTGTTTTTTGTTTTTTTTTCCTGTTATAGTTTAATGTTGCTCCTTTAACTTCTCTGTCAGATTTCTCTTTCCTTGGGAACCTGAAAGCTAAAACACATACAGCTGGGTTTTTGTTTTGTTTTGTTTTTGTTTTTTTTTCTCTTTTCTTTCTATAAGCTCTTTCTTTCTAATCACAAATTCACCAGAGGTGTAACTTTCAAAGTAGGAACCCTCCACTTGTTCACATATCTCAGGCAGTTCCTTCTTACTTAACCTTAAAGATGTCCTTTGAATGATAACATGACAGCATAGCTTTCTTCACAGCCCATTTTCACACATCATTGTGGTAAGACTCAGAATGATTTTCATGACTGGTTTAAACAAATGCAATCTAATTGAATAGTCGTCCATCAGAAGGCAGCAGGAATCTGGGGGAGTTTGTGGCCATCACCTTAAGGATTCTTGAGTGTGTTCCCTATTAAAGGGTAGATTGTAGTCTCAGAGAGACTGGGGTCTGACCAAACCCTGGCTTCTTCTAGTTGTATGGCCTCAGAGAAGCAGCCCAGACTCAGTTTCCCCATCTGCAAAAGATAACACCCTGACCCTAACCTCACCTCTACCCCTAAACCTAACCCTAAGCTACCATTACCCGTACCCCAAACCCTATCACTAACTTCAACCCTAATATTGACCCTAGCCCTAACCCTACCCTAAATCTAATCCTAGCACTAACCATCCCACTAACTCTAACCATAGCCCAAACCTAACCCAACCCTAACCCTTACCTTAAACGTATGCCTACTCCTAATGCTATTGATGGTGATTCTTTTGTAAGTACACACACACAGTGAACATTGTGACAGAGGTTAATTGTTATCAGATATCTCTTTTCTCCTTCATAATAGAATCTTGAATTTTTAGCTGGATTCTTAACTGTCCGGAATAAATATCATATTTCTTAGACTCTCCCTCATAGCTAAGTGTGACCATGGAATTGAGTTATGGCCAAAACAAAAGGCAAATGGAAGAGTTGTGTATAGTTTCCTGGAAGTGTTTGTTTGTTTTTTTTAATGAGGGTTCGTAATTCTTTATCCTTTTGTCCTTTGCCCTAGATAGAATTGGGGTGCAATGGTGAGAGCTCCTGCAGTCATATTGGACAATGAGGAGAATCAGGGAATGAAATTCACACATGACAATTTGAAAAATAGAAAGAACTCAAGTCCCTAACATAATGGAATATCATAGCTGTCCTGGACTGTTTGCATCCAGATGTTGGTACAGGAGAGAGGAATATATTTTATCCTATTTAACTATTTTATTCTTTTTCTATTGCTTGACACTAAATCTAATCCTAAAAAGAGCCCACACATAATAAGGACTTAATACGTGATCGCTGTCACTTAAGTCATCATCTATGCACTTTGGAGAATGTCTTCCTGCCCAATCTGCCCTCATAATTAAGAGAAATTTCAGGTGTGCCTTCTATAACTCTAACATTTACTGAGTTTAGTTAACTATGGACTAGGCAAACAACATGTGACTTTTATGGAATATCTCATTCAAACTTCACAGCAACCCCATGAGGTAAAAATCATTTTTAACCTTCATTTGACGAGTGAGTGTATTCATTTGTTAGGACTGTCGTAACAAACCATCACATACTTAAACAACAGAAACTATTTTTTCATCAGTATGGATGCTGGACACCCAAAATTAAGGTGTGGGCAAGGTTAATATCTTCTGAGGCCTCTCTCCTTAGCTTAGCTTGAGATGACCACTCCCTTGTGTGGTCTTCACATGACCTCTCCTTTGTGTCTGCACATCCCTGGTGGCTTTTTTTGTGTCTGAATTTCTTCTCCTTGTAAAGAGTTAAGTCAGGTTGGATTGGGTCTATTCCAACAGCCTCCTTTCAAAGGGCCTCTCTTTAACGGCTCTTTCTGCAAGTACAGTCTCGTTTGGAGATACTGGGGTGTTAGTGCTTCCATGTATGAATTTTAGGGTAACCCAATTCAGCCTCTAGCAATGAAAAAATTGAGTCAGAGAGAAATGAAGTCACTTCTCCGAGCCGCAAGTAGTCGAGATGGGTTTCAAACCCAGGAAGGTTGTTTCCCTGAGCCTAAGCCACCGAGCACGGCCGCGCACACCTGGGCGTGCTGTGTTCTCATTTGTAATACATGCAGTTTAATAATAAGCTCTAGTTCCCAGGGCTCTGCACATTTAATAGTCCATGTTTCATTAAAGCTATAAGCAGATTTGGGCTTGGAGGGATAGTTTTATGAGAAACCATTTTCTTTTATTTTAACCCCTAGTTGTCACCAGGCAATTGCACTGGTGGCCTTTGTCCCATGTCACCACAAAGGACATCGATTACATTGTTCCTTCAGCTTTTAGAAAAATTCTGCCACTCAAACATTCTGCCCTCCTTACTAGCCAGCACCCAAAATCTAATGTTACAGGAAAGGCCTAACTATTTCTGCAGATGCCAAACAGAAGCTTCGGGCATCTTCCATGCTGTGCAATCACATCTCCATAGGGTGACCCTGGAGGCCTGAAATGTTCTCCACCCCACGTGTCCAATCCTGCCTAAAACACAAGAGTAACCAGTTGGAGGCAGGGATAGTCCCTGTGTCCCCAGTCCCCTGGGGCCTGGGTGCTGTCCTGCACCTTTGCCCACCTCCCTCTCCTGTCGTACCTATTTGGCTTCTGTCATCCTACTGCCTGTGCCTATCACAGATCATTGGAATCCCTGCCCTGGCACCATTTGGAGCTCACATCTTTCTGGAATTTCTGTCATTTTCATTGCTAGTTTTCTCCTCTATCATGTCATGCTAATCCTGGAAATGGAGAACAAAGCTGTTGACTTGGGGACTTACTAGCCAAAGAGAGCTCTGTTTCCAGTTTAATCACAACTATGGGGTTAAATTAAAAATAAAATTTAAAGGACTTTATAGGCAGAAATAGAGGTGAGCAGAGGCAGGCAGACAGGAAGAGAGAGGAGGAGGAAGAAGCACTTTATTATTTTATTTAGTTGTTCTCAGGTTTTTCCAATCCGCCCCACCCGCCCAGCCCCAGTACCAGGGAATGTAAGTGGACTGCCCTGACTGAAGGCAGCTGACCAAACTATTACTTCACCAGAGCACTCCAAATACAAATATTTGATACTAAGTACTTTATATACCTTAACTCAATCTTCACAATAACCCTAAGTCATTTCTCCCCTTCTACAAATGAAGAAACTCGCACAGAGTGGTTAGGACACTTGCTCAAGGTCACCCAGCATGTATGAGGCCGAGCAAAGATTTAAACCAATGCAGCATCTGCAGAGCTCACACACTTGATTCCCGGAGGTCTCCATGTGTCACAATGTTTCTCTCCTGGGTGCACTCTGATATAGACACATGCCTATCCAGCAGGAACCCCTGCGCCTAATTTTACAAAAAGTCTGACAAATGCAAAACAAAGCTGCTGGGGTGCTATTACTTTCTATCCCATGATCAGCAAAGCAAGGGGGTGTTCCTAAGCTCCCAGAACAATTTCAGTCACTTTCATATGTATTATTCTGAGGTTAACACCACTGCCTCCATTTTATAGTTAAGAAAACTGAGGCACAGGGGGGTTAGTAATTTCCCCGAGCAACTTATGGGAGTGGAGCCAAGATTTGGACACATCGTTTCTTACAATGAGGTGTGCCCAGGTCATGGACCCTGTGATTCCCACCTCACCCCGCTCTGCATGCTACTCTGAATGATGCAAGGAATTCTGAATTGGGGTGCCGAAATGGAATAGCAGGGAGTATGCAAAGATGGCATTCAAGCTAGATGTAAAGTTCACATTACTATATGAATGCAGGCATGCCAAAAAATATCTGAATTTCAAAATAAGCTTGAGTTGATCTCTGAGTCCCACCCATCACTTCACTTCTTGCTTGCCAAAATACATCCAATGAAGAAACTCAACCTGAAACATCTCTAAAGTATCTGTGTTTGCAGGCAAATCCATAAAATCTTCATTACTAAAGCCCTTTCTCTGAAAATGTATTAATAATATATGGCCAGAACCAGCAGACGATGTAATCATCGTTACAGGGATTTGTAGCCAAAATATTCTGTTTTGAGGAGGTTTGATTTTTGCCCAGTGGTGACATTTTTTGGTACAATTTCTAAGGAAGGCAGATGTTCATCTATTTGCTGATTCGCCCAGGCCTACAGGCCAACAATGATTGAAACCCAAATTGCTTTCGATCTTCTCAAGCAGCGCACTTTTATTTTAAAGGGACTTCGTGCACAAACAATCTGCTGTTCAAGTAGAAATGCCCGCATGTCAGGCTCACTTGGTTGGTCCATATTGCTCAGCCCTTGCCAGCAGTTACTGGGGCAGAGCTGTGGAGAGGCAGAGCTGCAGGGGTGTGACAGGAGGCATTCTGGAGGCTCCTCCTAAGAAATCCCTGTTGGCACACCTTGGTGGAGTAGCTGTTGGGCTCCATCAACATACATCCCAAGGAAATGGGTTCAAACCCAGGGGCCTGTGGAACAACCAAGATGAACAATTACATAAAATAAATAAACTGCTTCCTCCCTCTCTCTCTTCCTACCTTCCTGCCTCTGCTCACCTTCATTCCTGCCTGCACCTTTCCTTTAAAAGAAAGAGAGGAAGGAAAGAAGGAAGGAAGGAACAAAGGAAGAGAGGAAGGAAATGCACAATATGTAAACATTCTATCCAATAAAGTAGGTCAATTAAAAGTTGTTTCCTGCTGAGTTCCAGTGGTTTTGTGGAAGATTCACAGAACTTACAGGCAGGAGTTATAGCTTCTAAGCTAGATCCTGCTACGTATCAGCTGTGAGACTTTCGACAAGTTAATTAACCCTTTGAATTTCAGTCTTGTCCCCTGGACATAATCAAAGCTTATGCTGTAGGCTGTTATAAGGTACTAAATTTAAAACTGCCTAGTATAGGCATGTCCTGATGGGCTAGTGGGTTAGTTCACTGAAGCACAGTCCACATACATCCCAAGGTCCCTGGTTCAAGACTCAGGTCTGAGGAAAATGACCAAAATGAATAACTAAATAAAATAAAGTGCTTCATCCTCCTCTCTCTTCCTGCCTAACTGCTTACTTACCTTCATTCCTGACTGCACTTTTCCTTTAAAAAAAACAACCAAAAACCTAGTATAGTGCCCAGCACCAAACAAATATTGAAAAACTTTTCAGTCTTTTAATCTGAGGGAGTAAATCTTTCTAACTTAATTCTGAACTAGAATTTTAAGTAATTTTCCATTTTAAAGGGAAAAGTCTTCATTTATATGTGTTTATATAAGAATTATCTGTTAATCAAAATTAGAAGAGAAATCTTGAAAGTTTATAACCGATACCAAGAACACCGGAATTCTGTTCTTAGTGTCTCGGCTGTTGCTGCTGGAAAAACTTGGAATGAACCGGTCATGTTTGCTACTCCCTGCCAAAGCCTGTCAGGATATTGACATCTGCACTGTGAGGTGAGAAAACCATCATTATCCCCCTCCCGCATCATCGCATATTACCAAGAAGAAAATGTGGCCATTGTATGTTCATTTCCTAGATCTGTAGGAGAGGCAACACTCAAGGCTCTGGAGATACAAATATAAGGGGACATGATCCCTGTCTTTGAGGGACTCACAGCCTTGTGGGATGACAGATGGATAAACAGAGAATTTCGTGTGAGCTACTCAATTCTGTGATTGGTGTGTGAGCATGGCATATTATGGGGCTGGAGGAGTTAGAAAAAGTATTCTGGAGTAGATGATGCCTGAAATAAATCAGTAAGAACACATTTATCCACCCATTCATCCAACCTTCTACCTGTTCTTCCATCTACTCACTCATCCACCCATCCATCCATCCATCCATCCATCCATCCCCTTATTCAGCAAATATAGGCTAAGTGTTACTATGCAGTAAACATTGCTCTAAGCATGGTGATTACAGTGGCAAAAGGCAGCAGAAGAAGAGTGTCTCTGCTCTAGTGGAAAGTACATTCTGCTGAAGGGAGACAGGAAAGAAGTAAGTAAATATTTTACATACATATAGAGAGAGAGACACACACACACAGAGACAGAGACAGAGAGAGACAGAGAGACAGAGACAGAGAGAGATTTACATAGCAATGCAAATGTTAAGAGAAAATGGATACTGATGGAGAACTGTAATTGGAGGAGACTACTTTAGATCAGTTTTCCAAGGAGGAAGTATTGAGTCAAGGCAACAATAGGTGGAGACAACACATGTAAAGACCTGGAGTTAGAGGGCAAAGCAGGGGAAGTGGGTAAAGGCTCTAAAGTAAGAACTAGTTTGTTCTAATTATAAGCAGACAAAGCAAAACAAAGTCAAACTTAAAAGCCAGCTAGGAGCCAATGTGGAGAGCAGTCAGAGCAGAAGGGGTTGGTTTGCCGTCAGAGAAGAGGGTCTCTGGCGTCGTGGCAGCGTGCTCAGGACAGTGAGAAACCACCAGGAGAGAGGTACGATCTGATTTCTGGCTTTAATTGAGTTGATCATAGCAGGGGTTAGTTAGCAAGAGGACCGAAGAAGGCCTTGTCAGGCAGAGGTGTGTACCTCCTGTCAGGATGGCGTTTGTCTGCCTCCCTCCTCTCCTTCCTGTCACAGCAGCGCAGTTGACATGGCCATAAGGTCAGGGTGAGTGAGCACCATCAGGGACCAGCAGATGCCATCCTGCAGCTGCACACTGTACATAATTCCTCCTCCTTCTAGAAATGGTGGCCTCATTGCCAAGCAATTCATGTAATAGTAACGAGTGCTCATGGGTATATAACACACCTACACTTTTTTTTTTGCCGGGCATTTACCACGATTATTTTATCTTACCCTGGGCTGTTAAAATATCAGGCAAGTTATTTTGTCCCCATATGACAGGTAAAGAAATTGCTGCAGAGGGAAGTGAATCAGGGTGCTCAGGGTCGCAGTTACTTGGTGACAGAGTCAGGACTAGAACCCAGCCCTCTGATTGTCAGCCTGTACTTGATCCATGGAAGTTCTCAATGGGGTGCTACTGACATTTATTGGTAATGGTGGTGGTGGCGACCAATTCATTCTTCATTGTGCTGCCTGTCCCAGATCTTGCAGAGCATTTTGAATTCTTGTCTTTTGCCAGTAGCAGGTCAAAACATTATAACAATCCAAAAAGTCCCCCACATATTTCTATATACCCTCTAGGGAGGATTGGTACTGTCCCTGATCAGAAGCAGTCCTGTCTCCTACGGGTGAGAACACGGAGATATCAGAAGAAGGTCCCAAGCAGCTGCTCGTGTGTTTACTGTTATGTTAATAATAGTTTCCTCCAGCCTTGTATGTTGAACACAAGAATGCTGGCCCATGCACATCATTTATTTAGTCATTCAACACATAATTCCTGATTATCTTAAAATTATCCTGTGATTTTGTGAAGATGTAACATTGAAGAGGGACCTATGGACTTGTAGAATGGAGGTGGCAGATGGTGTAGAGCCCTGAAGTTAATGAACAAGGCAAAAGGGTGGTCAATGTCAGGATAAGGTCGCACAGGTGACATGCGAACCCAGATAATGGCACCTGACCCAGATTTGGAGGCCTGAGAAAGGAGGTTTTCCCAACAGCACATTTGTCTAGAGCTGCATAACACTGGAGTAGAGCAAATACGACACTAAGGAAGATGTTTGCAGAGAGACTGGATCATCAGGTGTTGGGAGTTGATAAAAGGTTTTCAACAGCATGGAGGAGGTTATATTAGCTGATGGTCGAAGTTCCTTCCTGTTCCGAAGCCTGGGATTTCTGTCCTATTCACAAAAGACCATAGACAGAATGTAACCCTGTTTTCTGTAAAAAGAGATGGAACAAGGTAATTCGCATTAGACTGGGTTATAAAAAGAAAAGAATATTAATAAGATGCGCTTTTCCCAAAGTGCTTTCTATAAAGTACTGACCTAAAAATCCTTTGATTCTTATTCTGTATGTCCATTCATGGCGGGAGTTGTTAGGACAGGATTGAACATTGAGAAGGGTTGGCCACCTCAGCAATGAGCCAAGAGAGTGGGCACTGGGAGGCAGGGAGCGGGGGCAGGGCCAGGGCCAGGCCGGGTCCTTTGCGGAGGGATTTTTAATTGGGTACCGAGAATTTTTTCAGAGAGGGAGCCCCTTAGCTCCAATTTACTGTGGTCTGCGCTGATCCAGAGAGGTCAGCCACTCACACGTCAACTGGGGACAGTTCACTGACAACACTTGACATGGGAGAGAGTCTCAGGGGACGAGGGTGCCCAGAAACCACAAACATTGGAGGTGAAGTGTCAGCTTTCAGCAAACGTTCCCTCTGTACATGGGCAGAAAACGCCATCCCGAGAGCTGCTCTAACTGGGTTAGAAGTCATATGTGTGCCACTCATGTCAAAAGGACAAGGCTTAGAAAAAAGAAGGAGCCGTTGAACAGAGAGATGATTGTGCATTGCTGATGGCTTAGATTGAAACTTCAAAGGATCAAGCTGTCTGCACTAGCTTTTCTTGTTGCTTCTGTATTTTAGATAGTAAAAATTTTACTCACAGCAGACCTATGTGAGATTCCTGTAGGATAATTAAAGAGTAAAATAATGGCCATCCAATTAAAAAAAAAAAACCTGTCTCTTCTCTGACCATTATTCATGTTCTGTGTACCCCCTAAACCCTCTCCTAATTTCAAATACTTTCTCCAGTTTGACTTTAATAAGTCCTTTCACCAGTTGTGAACTATGTTTTTCATCCACTTGGTTTTGGTGGAGGGGAAATAAGGAGATAAATTGGCTATTCTCTTTGAGGATCTACATTAATTCACTTTCCGTGTTTAGTGTTCAGTTTAGGATTCCAAACATATCTCGTGGATATCAAAGCATCCCCTGACCTCTGGCTCAAAATCCTCACATTTGGGAGGAATGTTGTCCTTGAGAGTCCCCGTATTTTCAAGAGTGGGTCTTTAAAACTGTCATTCTTTTTCCATTCACCAGCACTCCTGTTCTGTACTGCTTGGGTTTTCTGTTATAACTTCTTTTGTTAAGTTTGTTGCCTCTGTTACTTTTTTATTTCCTTCTTCATTTCTCCCAAATCCCTCCTGATTAGCTCAGTTTTTTAAACCTCAACTGTGTAGCAGAATCACGTGGCATGATAGGGAAAACTCCAGATGCCTCAGATCCACCTGCAGAAATATTGTTTCAGTTAGTCTTAATATCCTATTATTTCTTCCATGATCCTGTTCTGATTCTAATGTGCAGCCATAGCTGAGGACAACTGGTAACCCAAGAAGATACTGTAGGTGATTACACCCTGATCAATGATGACTGGACACTATATCAATTGGAAATTTGGGAGTTTATGGGATCACCTCTTTGGTTGATGTGGTAAGGTGCTGAGGAGGGTAAGGGAGCACAGAGAACCAGCCTTCTAGGAGATACATGGCAGGAAAACTAGAGTATCTTTGTCATCATTTCATTTCCTCTTTGTCCTCCCCCACCCCCAAATGCCAGACACATAACTAAGCTCACTTCACGGCCTCCCTTGTTCAGATGTTGCTTATTCATGCTTATTGGCAATGACTGGAGAATCTCTAGATTGTTGCTTAGTGTTTGTGGCCTGTTTGGAGTCTTTCTTCTGAGAAACTGCTGGCTCTGTCCTCTGGCCACGCTCTTCACTTCCTAGGCATATCTATAGAGACATAGGTAAAGATAGAGTTAGCAAAAAATAATGTTTAATTACATCTTTCAATTTCCAGAATACTATTCACGCTGATCATATTACTGGAGTGAGATAATCATAGGAAAATAATTTAATGTCAAGGATTTCACTAGGCAAAACCAGTCAACCAGTTTCTAGAGTTTACACTGGAGCTATGGACAGACAAGAGGAGTCCATTGAAATTGAAGGCAAATGGTGTTTGTAGCCCCCCTTGTGTGTGTATGTTTTTCTATGGGGAGGGTTAATAGGGTGTTCCCAAAGGGGTTCTAATTCAAGAGAATGCAGCACAATTCTAGGGTGTGTCTTCCTATATTATTCCTATGCTCCAGCATTATTTATCTCTCCCTCTTCTTTACCTGACTTGTGTCTTGCCTTCATCCATCCCCACATTCATTACTATGGCATAGCCACATTTCACCTGGAAACTGCAGAATTCCCCTATCAAGAACCCCACCTTCTGCCTTCCTTCCTTCCTTCCCTTCTTTGCTCTTTTCTTTGCCAAATACCTCATGCTGATCTAATTCATTCTTGTCATCACAATCACAAGATCCTCACAGAAGTTCCAAATCTGGTTGAAGTCACTCTCTAGTTTAAAATGAGGCGTGTCCTCAGAGTTCCTACAGAAAAATGATTATTCATTGTCTTATGACATTTAAGGTCTTTGGCTGTCATTGAGCCTCCTGATGTTTTCCTCTATGATTCCACATCCTGCTCCAAGCTTCTCCACCCCATCCCTCTGTATCTTCCATTTCCTATACCAAGAAGGATCCTTCTTTTTTACTTCTCTATTCTCTACCCCAACAAAAATAGTATCTCTGCTATGCCACTTTCCATAATTCTTCTAGTTCTCACTCAGAACTCCCATTGAATTTTACCTGTACAATAGGTCCTCAAATAACATCTTTTGGGTCATCATCATTTCCTTATAATACTGATGAGAAAAGAACAAATTCTTCACGGCGCCACTGTCTGCATGGTTTTCTCTGGCTAATCCAGTTTCCTCCCACATCCCTAAGATACATGTCTAAATCACTCCAGTATGCATGTGTGTGTGCATGTGTGCGCGCATGTGTTTGTGAGTGAGTGTGTGTTTGTGTGTATGTGTGTGTGTTTGTGAGTGTGTGTGAGTATGTGTTTGTGAGTGAGTGTGTGTGCATCCTGTAATGGAAGAGCATCTTGTCCAGGGTTGGGTCCTACTTTGCCACTGCCAGGATAGGCTCTTGGCCACCTACCACCCTGACCTGGAGTAAGCAGGTTGGGGAATGGATACAAATGATGAATTACCATTAGAAGTGTTTGGGGTCTTTACTGAGAAATTTGGTGATGTTTTTGTGACCAGAAATATGCCATAAGAACATAACTCTTGTTTGTATGAATGAGCCTATGGTCAACATGGTTTTACTATGCATTGTTTTACTTAAGTTACAGTTTCCAATAGCCTATCAATGATATTAAATGAGAACTTACTGTTCTTGTTGTTCTAGTTGTATCATTATTTATCTATGTGCTTTAATTTTTCCTGAGGACAGAACACATGTTATTTATCCCGGTGTCCTCTACAGACTCTACTATAATGCTTTTGCACATAATTGGTGCTTTATAACATCTTGGTTAATATTGCTGTCTGTATTAGTCAACCTGAGTTGTTATAACAAAATATCACATACCAGGTGACTTTTTTTAAAATAGAAATCTATTTTCTCACACTTCTGGAGGCTAGAAGACCAAGGTCAAGGACCAGGAAGTTCCATTTCTGGTAAGGCCTTTCCTTATGTCTGTGTTCTCACATGGCCTCTTCTCTATGCTCATGTAAAGAGTGGGCTATCTCTGTCTCTTCTTAGAAAGCTAGCAGCCCTTTTGGATCAGGGCCCCATCCTGATAGTCTCATTTAGCCCCAGTTACCTCCCTGAAGGTTCTGTCTACAAAGATAGCCACACTGAGGTTAGGGCTTCAACATAAGAATATGGGGGTACAATTCAATCTTTGATCTCTGTATCTATCTAAATTATAGACAACCTCCCATGTGCATGATAAGGATCTTGAGTCATAGTTGGTTTCTCAATTAGAGAAGAACTCGTTGATCTTTTAATGTGCTCTATTTGCAAAGACAGGAAAGAAGACACTGTCATTGTTGTGTATTTTTTTCCAAACTCTAGTCACTTGCACAGTGACTTCATCAAAACTTTCCATCAAATGTACTGTTCTTTACTTAAAGTTGCTTCCAAATTTATTCATGTTTTCACTTCAATATTTTTCGAATCTGTGAAATCAGAGGTTTTATTATATTTCTATAATTTACATTAAGACAAGTATGATTAAAACTATTTTTTTTTTCAAAATGTTCACTGTTCTGCCCTGCAGAACCTCACTCTGTGGAGGAGTCTCCTTTCTATGTTATTGATGTCAGACTCGGCCAAGTGACTGGCTTTACCCAGCGATGTGTGGTGCTCACAAGGCTTTTTCTAGATTTGCTGTGATTCTTTTCTTTAATTCTCAAGATTGAGATAGGAGCTGCACTTTAACCTGGTCCGGAAATTTAAAATAACATGCAACAGAGATTAAACTAATTGGCAACTTCCATGTATGTGAGTGAGAAGTAGGTATCTCTTATTGTAAGTCAAGGAGACTTTTCTTAAAGTTATTTGCTACCACAGCCTAACTTAACTTCAGAAGACTAATCACACATCCGTTCCTGTGACACCTGAAGTCGTCTTACATGAGAACACTTCGAGAGCCTTACCACCCTTTGAGAAACATTGATGAGTGTCTGCTGAGGGTATGAACGTGAGGACAACTTTAAGGTGGTTCTGTATTTTTCTAACAACTGAATGTTTTTATCATACTGTTAAATTATTCGAATGGATGTTTAAAAACCTGTGAAAGAACCACATCCTGTCAAACTAAGGACCATGACGATGCTGTCAGCCTGGGTCACTGTTCTTGGGTGTCAGACTGGGGTTTCTTTAGCAGAAAGGGAGAAAACCTCTGCACTTCAAAAACAGCCACTTTAAGGGCTGGTGATGGAGACTTGGCACTCAGATGAACTAAAAGCACTTTTTGTCTGAAATACTCCAGTTTCTCCCGCGGACATTTCAAAGACTTCAAAGGCAACTGAACGAAGGGGTGTGCCAGGCCTTTGAAGTGGGCCATAGAGCATGTGGGAATGTTGCTCAGGACTGGGACAGGTGGATGGTTTTCAACAGGAGTGGACAGTGGCTAAAATAAAACCACGGAATATTAATACATTCTTTATCTGTCTGCCTGCAACCTAATCCACGTAATCTGAAAAAATATAAATTGTCTGCTAGGGTCCGGGAATAAAGTGATCAGATAACAGTCTCTTCTATTAAAAGTTGTTGGCATATTTGCTATGTGAAAATAACAAAAATTTAAAGACTCACAGAGTCATAAAATAATAATTAGGGGACAAAACTAAATGGTTGATGATTCAAATGCATTTCTGAACATTCTTCCTGGCCTCTGCTGAGAGCAATAGGTATCTTTTGAATTCTGTTCTCCTCCACTTCTCTTCATTCTGCTGCCTCTAGATAATAGTTATCTCCTTTTGCCAAATCAGGGGTTTTCCTTACTCTCTTCCTCTTTCGTTCCTCAGCTGCACTTGACCGTTAACCTCCTTGAAACACACCCTAACTCAGTCTTCTATGAAAGTCCACGTTCTGGATCTGCCTCTGACTCCTAACTGTATCAGCTCACTTCCTTCCTCTTATTGAGGTGGGGAGGCACCTCAAGTTCCTGGGACCCCTGCTTTTCTTCTGCTAAGCTCTCTGTTTTCAGGAACTCACCCCTCACTAAATATCTTTCGAGGCTGACCTCTCCAGCCCTGACTCGCCCTTTGCCCTCAGGGTATGTATTTAGCCTCCACTCACAGGGTCAGACACTGGACTGTCTGACCCTCACTTCAAACTCAACGTGTATAATGACACACCATCTTCTGTCCTTATGACCGTTCATCCCTTTCCCATTTCCTCTGGAATCATTCCTTTTTCATCCTTTTGCAAGACTTCTAGTCAATATCTCTAAGCAAGTTCTTTTTGTCTTTAAAATATTTCTTAGAAAAAAATTTCTTGGATCTTCACATTTTCTTCTAATTCCTACTGCCAATGTTCTAGTCCAAATTCTGGCACCTCACACCAGCATCTTGCCATCATATATGTAAGATGCCCAGTGTGGCAGGTGCTGCTGGTCACCTGTGATGTATCTCTTCTCCCCTCCTCCCTGATTAAGAGAGCTTCAAACACTTGGGGATGGGATGTTGCAATATGCCTCGACAAAAATGTCTTCTATGCTATCCATCATTTAGGGGTGAATGACCTAGTTCTGACCGTGAATAAATGCATTAGGTGAGAATTCTGGGACACCTATTTTTTTTTTCTGGTAAAAGGGAAGACCCGTTGTCATATGTCTTTTTCTTCTCTTTCTTCCTTCTTTTTATCCTGCCTGGAATTTAGACAGTGGTTGAAATATAACACTTTAAGTCAGGTAGACTTTAAATCCCACTCTAGAGACCTGTGTTGAGATTTTAGTAAACTAACCTAACCTCTGTAAATTGCAATTGACAACACCTGTAAAGTGGTCGCAACAAAACCACTAGGTCATTGTGGGGATCCAGTGGTCAATGGTAGAAGAGAATTGATGATTTGGTGGTGGGCCTGGTATGTTATCATATAGTTAGTGAATCCTGCACACTAAACATATTATTTTTTAAATCAATGTTACCGCAATAAAAATAAATAAAAAATAATAACGGACAAAGCATTGAGGATAAGTATGCTAAGGACCTTGTCACTGTCAATAAGTGGTGAATGATATTCCATCTGGTTTCATTTTCCAACCTCCTATTATACTTGGAGTTATTGAGATACATGACTTCACTGCCTCATCTTGTTTCCTGGATTATCTGTCTCCTTGAAACAAGGAGATTGTCATTAACTTGCAACCATCAGCCATCTTTACTTCTTGTTTTAGAGCCTTTACAAATTGTTTTGTTCATTTCTAGTTGTATAGCAGACACGTTGAGGCACTTAGAAATTTAATGCCAAATTATATGATACATATATGTACTGGAAACCAAATCTCAGGACAAATTAACCATTTGCTGAAGTTAGGAAAACAAAAGGAGAGGCTGTAAGATGATCATTTTCCATTAAAAATTAACCTTCCGGGGAGAAACCCGGGTGTCACCAGAGTGAATTCGCTGGGTGGCTTCTTATCTTTACTGGCTCCATTCTGTGTCCAAACTCAGCCTCTCTTCTATCCTCACAAACGCTAACTCTCCTCCAAAGCCTTGGTGGGGTGATATAGATTTTCCTGGAGAAAAACTTCCTAAACCTCCCCTTTAACATTTCAGCCTTTCTCCCTTTGTTTTTTCCTGGCTGTTCTGCTTTTTTTCACTTTTCTCCTTTCCCCACAAAGACTAAATAACCCCATGAAGACCGTAGTCCACCATTATTGGAGCACTTAAACCTACCCTCTGAGTTTGTTACCTCCCTCAGCAAACCGAAGTCCTGTGGGGAGGTGTTCTTGGGGATAGCATCCTTGTGAGAGTCACTTGTAATCTTCTACCTGTCTTATATCTGGCTGCAGTCCTACCTACCAGGGTTCCCAGCCCCTTCACCTCAAGCCTATGGTACCTTTCCATCTACATTCCACCTTTCTCATCTCCATTCTCCTCTTTATTTTACATTCTTCTGCTCCTGCCTTCTCCTTTTGTCTTAATCATCAGTTTCCAGCCTTTTTTTATTTCCTAAAGATCTGAGAGTGGGATTGAGGCAGAGTGTGTCTGGTCTTCAAATAGGAGCACTGGGGCAGGAGAGTCATCCCTTGACTCAGCCAGGGCCCCTAAAGCCTGTCTCCTTGGCAAGGCAGGTGGCCAGAGACAGTCTTCTCAACAGCACTTCCCTCAATACTTTGCCTCAATCTTGGGGAGCTTTTATTGGAAGAGGGCTAGTGTTCTATAAATAGTTAGAGCCAGCTCTGAATGGAAAGTTTAAATTAGGATATATTAACACCTTTATTAACCACAGTAGGTTGGGTCACAGATATGGAGATTAACATATCTGTCATGTCACTGGGACCCTTGAGGTATAGTATCTTAAGGCACAAGCTTACCTTCTTTTAATAAAAATGAGCAAGCAAAAAAGATATTTACGCTGCCATACATACCTTCTGGATTTGAAAATAGGAAACAATAAAGGTAAGGTGATGGTGGAAGAAATTGGTATATCAAATTTCTCTGTCATTATATTTGATTTCAAAAGAACCTGAACTGGTGTCAGCCTCCTCCATTGGCCCTTCCAGAAGATTCAGGCACTAGGGATTCCTATGAGAGGACATGCCATGGTGGGGACAGAGGCACTGAGGGCCTGATGTTCTATGATGACTGAGAACAAAGTCTCAGGGAAGAAACCTTCTCATGTAGGATTTCTAGGATTTGTTCCAATAATTTTTTTTACAAAAAGGAAACTCTCACAGGCACTTGATAGATCATTTTTCCTCTTAATGGGATGTATTCTGATTTCCTTTATTCACTTTTTCCTCTGCTTTGAAACTGCTAGCCCCAGCTACCAACCTAGTTGTGGTTATCAATGTGTGTGAGTGCATGAGTGTGTGTGAGCGTGAGTGAATGAGGGTGTGTAAGCACGTATGATGACATGAGTGTGTATGACTGTGTGTTTGAGTGTGTGAGTATGTGACAATATATGTATCAGTGTGAGCGATGAGTTTCTGAGTGTGCGTGAGTGTCATTTGTATGTGTGAGTGCGTGTCAGGCCTATGCACTCATGCCACCTTGTAGGTGCACATTAACGCTCTTGTAATTCTCTGATTGGGTTTCCATAATGGAGACCTCTTGCCGCCTTTCTCCCTCCATTCTCTTCCTGCTGCCACCAAACTGCTGTTCTGTGCCTCTGTTGCAACTGTGTCATGTTTTTGACTTTACCAAGAGGAAGCAAGGGGCCTCCGGTGGGAAAGCAAGAAGTTCCAGTGCTCACCAAATACAGATGCTCAGGAAATGAGGGGCTCATGCGGCTTACATATAGGGAACTTCTCAGCTATACTGTCGTGTCCTGTGGGGGGCCAGTTCACTCCTCGCCGTCTCCCAGTCTGCCTGACTCCTAATGTCCCAGGGAATAACTCAACTTCTTATCTAAGGTACGGGCCAGCTTCCTCGAACCACCAACTGCTTGATTGCACAACAAATCGGTTATATAAGAGGATCTTAAGAAAGAATAAAATCATGAGTGCTGCATAACTGCCTCTCTCCAGACCTCAGTCCCGCACCTAAGGAAGGGGGCCAGCCGGGGCGATCAGTCCATGGGTAAACAGACTGCAGAGGGGACCGTTGGTTCCACTGAATGGTGTTCAAAGGCGACACATTTTCTTTAATGTTTCCTCAGATCCTCCACTTCATCACCTGAACACAGATCCTAATTATCCTGGATGAAAATAGAAAGCTCCTCATCATTTATTTATTTTTAGCACTTGCTCAAACTAATTGGTAGCCCTGCAATCCATATATAATACAGTGATCTGGGAGACACTGGCAGCTACTTAATGATGGATCATATTTTACGAGGACAGAGAGCAAGAGGGTCTTCTTTGACTATTTGTCATGGAAGATGATCATGTTTTTCTGATGCACCAGGTCTTCAAAGATTTTTAACCAAAAATGACACAGCCAAAACTCAGCAAGGCCCAGCCAGCCTCTGGCCTTTTTCCTCTGGACTTTGATGCTGGGTTGGCCAGATCTGAGACTCTGAGAGGGGGCCCAGCATTTAGGAAGGCTGTGTCCTTGTGTCATTATGTGCTTTGATCCCCTGATGGAAAAGGTAGTGAGGAGTTCGGGAGTCAGACAAATCGAGAGAGAGTCTCAGCTTGAACATTCACATTCACTCGATTTTGGAGACGGTTGTTAACGTTCCGAAACTCAGTTTCCTCATCCATCAAAGTGGGGAGAATAAGACCTACCCTACCAACAGCAAATTTTGTAGGACTAAGATAAACATGCCAATTATATTGCCTACACAAGCTTAGATGGTCAGTAAAACATTTTTGCTTCTTTGATTTTATAGTATCAACAAGATTTCTTGGCTCTACAGATAAATTACAGAGACCTACTTATTCTAAGGTGCTACGAACAAAATGCGACAAAATTTGCACTTTTATTTTGCTTTTTAATAGTGAGCTCCTAATATAATATACACAAGATAGCAAGATAGCAAGTCAGACATGACTGAAAAGATTCTGGAATCCTGTTACTGGTTACACTTGAAAATGTGCTCGAGAGCTGCAGAATAAAGTGGAACTCCTTTTCGCATACTAAGCTAAATGAGTGACCTTGGATACAGTATTTAATCTCTTTGAGCCTTCATTTTCTCACTTAATCTCAAAGGGATGCTGTGAGCGTCAAATAGAATAATAAATCTGAATCAGTAAGTGCTGGAAATAGAGTAGATTTTCCCCCCCTCCCAAAGCTTCTTTCTTCTCTTCATTGATCACTAACCTTTTATATTAATTTTATACTGTTTTGAACTGGAATTAGATATTCAATCATGTAACAAATATTTATTGAGCTCCAATTATGTGCCAGACATGGTCCTGCCCACAGGGGATAGCTTGTCATGGAGAAAAAGAAGATAATTTGGTAGATAAAAGTTTATATAATTTTGTTTAAAAGTATGAGAGTCATTGGGCTCATGCAACAGGGTTATTTTTTCATTCAACTTGATTTCCTTTCATGTAGAATTGGCCATCTGTACAGAAGAAGCTTTTCATCCTTTTATATAGTTTCATATTATTCTAAAGTACATATATGTGTGTGTAGGCACACACACCCTGTTTATTATTTCGCCACTTCCTTATTGATGAACATTTGCATTTTATACACTTTTAGGGAGGAGGAAAATTGGAAAAGTGATACCCTTGCTTTTGCATTATTTCACTCATGATAATTTTTGTAGAGCACCTTTGTTTTCATGTTTCTAATTTTCAAAACTTAAATATCATATACTTCAAATGCTATCAAATTTCATGATTTTGATAAGGTAATTTATCTTTTTTCAATGTTATTAACTTATCTTGATCAGTATTTGCCAACAGTTAATTATGTCAGTTTTCTGGAAACACTTGGACTTTTTTGTAGAGTGAGACTTTGCACCTTCCCCACCAACTGCTTGATTGGTGGACAGAGGTGGACCAAGGTGAGTGCAGGAGGTAGAGGCAAGCAGATGGGATTTGGACCCTCCTGGCAGGATGTGACCATGACATGTTGTCATTATGTCTCTAGGTCTTACGTCTTTTCCTACCAACTGAAGATAATAATTCCTGCCTACTTTCATTCACTAATAAGTGTTTTTTTCTTAGGAAATTCCCCCGCTATATCATCTTCAAATCCATAAAAATGTCCAGAAATATTTTTGCAATCTGCTCAGAAACATCTCTTTTCCCACTCTCTTGTGCAACCTGTATGTTCTCCTGCAGCAACCTTCATGAGAGATATATTCTTCTCATTTTTTTAGGAAGGGATCTTATTTTTCAGAGTAGTTTTAAATTCTTAGCAAAACTGACTATCAAGTACAGACCATTTCCATATACCTCTGATCTCACACATGTACACCCTTCCCCCAATCAACATCCCCGAGATTGTGGGACATTTGTCACAAGTGGTGAACCTACATTGACACATCATTTTTCCCACTAAATCCAGTTTACCTTATGGTTCATTCTTGGTGTTATGCATACTAGCAAGTGTATAATGACATATATCCAACAATTTAATAGCACACGGAATAATTTTACTGCCGTAAAATCTTCCCTAATCTACCGACTCATCACTCCTCTCCCCAAACCCTCCCCAAACCAATGATTATTTTTTTTACTGTTTTCATTGTTTGATCTTTCCCAGAATGTCATATAAGTAGGATAATCTAGTATGTAGGCGTTTCAGACTATCTTCTTGTACTTACTAACGCACATCAAGGCCCTCCATGTCTCTTCATGACTCGATTAGCCCATTTCTTGCTAGTGTTGAATAATATTCCACTGTCTAAATATTTCAAAGTGTATTTGCCTATTCACCTTGTTAAGAACATCTTCATTACTTCCAAATGTTGGCAAGTATGAGTAAAGTTGCAGTAGATATTCATGTACAAATTTTTGTGTGGACATAAGTTTTCAATTCATTTGAGTAAATACCAAGGAGCACAATTGCTGTATCATATGGTGAGAGTTTTGTAAGGAACAGCCCAACCCTCTTTCAAAGTAGCTGTACCATTTTGTATTCCCACCAGTGATGAATGAGAGTTCCAGTTGTTCCATGGACTCACCAGAAATCGGTGCCATCAGTATTTTAAACTTTGGTCATTCTAATAAGTAAGCAGTGGTTCTCATTGTTCTTTTAATTTGAATTATGCTGATGAGGTATTAAGTTAAGCATTATTCTTAATTTTCTTATTCCATATGGGTTTTTAGTTTGGTTCAGTTACCAGTGCTATCATGTCATTGTAAAATAATAATACTTGCTTCACCAGGCAAAGAAAAGCATCTGATCATTTTAAATACAAAGTCTCATAGCATTGTCTTCATTTCTGTATATTGCCCAAATTGGATAAGGCCAGAAGTCACTGATGAAAACTTAGTTCTAAACTGCTTGGTGTAATGTATGTCAAAGGCACAATATCTTGGGACCAAAGAGAAGGGAATAATTAGTTTTGTTTGAAGACATGGAACAGAATTTATGGTGCCTGCAATATAGTAGCTACTTACTAAACATTTATTGAATTCGAGAAGATATTTGAGATGATGGATTTCACAGTTCGACTGTTTGGAGTTGAATTCCTGCTTCATCACTTTATCATATGTATGACCTTTGTCAGGTTACTTAACCTCTCTGTGTCTTCATTTTTCCATCTGAAAAATGAGGTTAACTGTGGCCCAAAACTACAACTATAAATAATTGCCTATAAACAGAGGAATGGATAAAAAATATTATGTATGTAGATATATGTACATATACATATACCTTTATATATACATGCATATTTCCATATGATTGACTAATACTCAGTCCTAAGAAGGAATGAACTACTAACACATGTTACAACATGGATGAACCCTGAAAGCATTATGCTAAGTGAGAGAAGCCAGGCAAAAAGGTCACATATTGCATGAAATATCGGGAACAGGTAAATCTATAGAAAGAAAAAGACTAGTGATTGCCTGGGGTTAAAGGGAGTTGGTGATGGGAAGTGACTACTTACAAGGAACAGTGTTTTCTTTGGGGTTGATGAAAGTCTTCTGATGGAACAAGATAGAAGTGGTTATGCACAGCGTTGTGAAGATACTAAAAGTCACTGAATTGTATACTTCAAGATAGTTAATTTTATCTTATGTGAATTTCACCTCAATAAAAATACTCACTGGATATGTTAAACAGAAGATTTGACACAGCTGAGTAGTAAATTAGTGAAATGGAAAATAGATCTCATTAAATTACTCAGCATGTCACAGAGGGACAATGAGATATGCAAGACAAGTTAAAATACATAGAGAGTAAGGTAGTTCAGAGTTCCAGAAAATGATAAAAGGCAAAATGGAAAGGGACATATTTGAAGGGAAAAATCATTGAACATTTTCCAGAAATGTTTGTTGAAAGATTCCAAGCCTAAGAACTAGAAAGTTCAAAATGTCTCAAGAAGAATCAATAAAGGGAAATTCACACCTAGGCATATTCTAGTAAAACTGTAGAATGCCTAAGGCAAAGAGAAGATCTTAAAAGCAGCCAGAAAATAAAAATTACTTCCAAAGCAATGATAATTAGACAGATGGCCAACTTCTCAACAGCAGTAATAAAACACAGAAAAAAGGGAATAAAATATGCAATGTGTTGAGAGAAAATAAGAAGCTATTATTGTAGACTTTCAAAGAAACCAAAAATCTACCAATAATGAAGGTAAAGTACTTTTTTTTAATAAACAAAAATGAGAGCTTTACCACCAACATATCTTTGCTAAAGAAGATTCTAAAAGATTCATGACAGGGGGAAAAAAAAACCTAGATATTAGCAAATACTGGATGATCTTTAATGCAATTTGACTGGATGAAACAGGAATAAATTAATGTCTAAAGTGTGTGAGTAAATAAAAGGAATAACTAAAATACTTGATATGATTGCATTTAAATTGTGGAGACGGTGACAAGAATTAAGAGCATTGTGAGGTTTTGTATTGCCTGGGAGGAAGGCAAAAGGTCTTAATTATGTTAAAAGATGTAGAGTAGCCACTGGAAGAAGACTGCTCTCATCCATATCCATTATTTACTTCTTATATAATAATGAAACTTCAATTTTTAGCTGATCACATTGACAAGTTTTTCAACCTTGGAGATAACAGTGATTGAGGTGCGGTGATACGCATTTTTATTCTCAGATACATGCTGTCTCTCCTCCTGGGAGGATTATACCTACCTACCCCACAGACATCAGGTTTGGCCATGGAATTTGTGGTGCCTTCCTTTGGGAGGATTTTATTTCCCCACTCTGATAATGTCAGGCTTAGCCATGCAACTTGTTTGGCCAATTAACTATCAATGAAGGTAAAATATATCATTTTGGAAGCAGAGGTTTTCAAAGCCATCATGAAGTCCACTATCTCTTTTTCTTCTGCCACATTCTTAGAAATGACTCAGGAAGGGACTGTCCCATCAGCCTGGGCCCAAGAATGAAGAGAGGAGCCAAAGTCAAAATGGATATCTAATATGAAAGAAGAAGAAACTGTGAAAAACACTACATTTTGGAGTTGTTTATTACTGCTGCACAATTTAGCACAAGGTGATTGATACAGAAACTATGAGAAACAAAGTGCTACTATCAAAATGACAACAACAAACAAATAAAACAGCCCTAACTTTGCAATGTATGGGATTGGCCTTCAGAATGTGAAGTGGGTGGCTAAGAAAGTGTTAATGAATGGTGATCTGCCTTATGCAGTGAAGAAACCTTGAGTAAGAAGTTTGCCTATGCTAACTTGAAGGAAAAGTAAGGCACCTAATAAACTTTTGATTTAAGATGAAGAATGTGGGAAAACAGAGTGAGATTCACAACTTATCCTAAGATGACTAATAGAGGAGGTGTGATCTATATGACTAAACAGATCAGTAACCACATGTAAGTAAATAGACTCATCTCGACATTGAAAAGATGTCAATGTTAGATTAGAGGTTTTCTGCAACTCCAATTATATGCTACTCACAAGAGATCTATCTAAAACATAAAGTCGCTGAGAAGATTAAGAATGTACTGGAAGAAAAAGATAGTAGCTGACGGAAGCTAGTATAAATGTCTAACTCCACATTCTTTAAACTGCCTGGATATACAGCTAGAACATTTTCATCTAAGACTAATTTTAACTAAGAGCAAAATAGTACAAATTCAATTCCTCAACAGTCTCAAAAGTCTTTGTTAGGAGATAAATTGTACTGCCTCATCCACCTCACCCCAATTCACACGTTTACTTTAGAATGGGATTGTATTTGGAAAGAGTCTTTAAAAAGGTTTGTAAATGTGAGGTCATTAGGTTAGCCACTAATGCAATATGACCAGTGTCCTTATAAATGGAGGAAATTTGGACACAAAGACTGATACCAGGAATGTGGGGGCACAGAGGAAAGACTACATGAAGACATGGGGAGAAATACCTATCTACAAACTCAGAAGAGAGGCTTTAGGAAAAACGACTGCTGCTGACACCTTGATCTTGAAGCTGGCAATCTCCAGAACTTGGAGAAAATACATTTCTGTTATTGAAGCCAGTCCGTAATTTTGTGTGTGGTACCCAGTTTGTCGTACTTTATAATGACAACCCTAATAAGCTAAGAAAGCCTTAAATAATAGTAATTAATATCGACAGTAGCAATGATGTGAGATCTCTTCTAGACATTTCCTGTAGAAAATTCCAAAGATCAAAAAACTGGTCTATCCTGAAAGTCACATAGTAATGTAAACAAAAGAAGCAATAAAAAAAAGTCACCATGTGCTATGGGAAGATGTCTTCCAGCAACTCCCTCCTTACAAAGACACTTTTAATAATGGGCCTTGGCACAGAGGTAGCCAGCACTGTGCCCTGGGGCAGGTCTCACCATTGTCTTCCTGAGTGGACAGCCAAAGAGAGCCAAAGACGCAATGCTGTTTGAGGAGTGCCATCTGGGATGACGTTTCTAAAGAAAACGGGTCTCTGGGCTCCTGGATGGGCCATTCTGCTCCAGTTTGATTGTTAACATGTATAGGAAAAGAAAGTCCTCTTTCTTTCACACCAGATTGGACTGAAGCCAAATGTGATTCTACATGCTGATGGCTTTGGGTAATAGCAGTATCATAATAATCATTTTAGAGAACATTTCTCTGCTATCAGAACTTTGAACATATTTAGATTCCAGAGATAGCATTAAGGCCTGAGAACATTTGTCTTTTAAAGATTTCAATTCCCAGACTTCAACTGCTCCCTGGCTTTATCATTGTTATTCATATGCGTTGATGAAATTGCTCGAATGTTTTTATTTCTTTCTATAAATGGATTCATTTAGGAAATGCTTCTTATCTCCAAGCTAATTATTTAATAAAAGTGGTTTCTTTCTTTCTTTTTTTTTTCTTTTCTCATCTCTCTTCTTTCAACACTGAGGTCATGTTTCTCATCTGAAACTTCAGTGTGTGCTAACTTTACATTTCTATAAATTCATACATTGAGGGCATTTCGATTTGGTCCAGCGTTTTTTTCCCCTGGGAAGAGAAAGTTGTTTTTAATACACTCCTAATAAATGCAAGACTTTGTTCTGCTGATTTGGTCTTTCTTTTTAACCCCTCAGGGAGATGGCTAGAAATCTGCATGATCTTTGTTTAAAAAAAAAAAAAGAATGAAAGATAATATGTTACAGTTAGTCTCTGCTGACTACTTAAGGAGTCTGGTAACTGTGAAAATGCTGATCAAAAGCAATGGACAGTAAAAGCCAAAATTGTGGGGGCAGCAGGCTTTTGGAAAGAGTGACAGAATTTTGCTAGTGAACTTTAATTTCTTCTTAGACCTTCATCCTTCCATATTTCCTTCCTTCCTCCCTCCCTGCTTTTGGCCTTTCAATTGCTCTTTGATTTTTTTGCATTTTATTTTCTCCTTTCTTTCCTGCAAAGAAGGAAACTATTGGTTTGAACTATAGGATTAGAAGTGGTGACATACCAGCAATTTCACACACTTCAACCTAATACGACAAACAAAATTCGAGATGCAAACATTTATTTTTATAGACCAGAGAGAGCAGCATAATATTGTTTTAAGAAATTAGAGGTTTTTCCTTAATTGAGAAGACAACATGGTTTATAATTCAGTGCTAGGGATATGAATTTAGTCAAGACAAGAAGGAATCCCAGTTGCAGAACCTGCTCTTTGTAAGACCTTGATCAAATGATTTTAATCTCTCTCTGAACCTCAGTTTCCTTATCTATAGAATGGGAATGATGATAACTCATTATTTTTCAGAGGCTCAATCGAGATAAGTATAAAAGTAAACACCACCTTATAAAGTGACACATTATTCTCATATGACACATGTATGTTGAACTATTTCATGATGTGTTTAGATACTTGGGTGATTAAAATGAAAATTAATTCAAAAGTATTATTGAACATGTGTAATTTGGGTCATATATATATGGTGATTCAAAAAGAATTGAACACCTTGATGAGTAAACAGATCTTGAGAAGATTGTGAGTCATTTTTGCGTCACATTCAGCACAGTCCAATAACTGATAAAAATGGTTAGCTGAGGGGACTGTGTTCGTTCCTCACACCATGATCTGGCACCTTCTCCCTACATGTTGGAAGACAAAACTTTTCTGTATCCTCTGTAGGCCCTGATGGAGGTAGATAAATTGTAATCATCAAGCTTCAGCTGCCATTTTCAGTCTCCATGGAAAATGAAGTTGACTTTGTAGGTGTCTCAAATGAGGTAATAAAGCCATGTTCATTTAACCAGAAAAGTTAAACTCCTTGGCACGCCCGTATGGGCACCAATTACCAACATGTGGTGATGGAACATGTGAAGTAGTCTCAAGAGTTAATGCTTTTGTGCATATCACACAGTAGGAGCTGTGAGTCCTTCTATGTGTGAGAGAGGAAACATTGTCAGGAGTCATAAGTCATAACATACTGAAAGCCTTTACTACAACTTCACAAAATCTTTGGAAATAACATTTTCCAAAAGAATGACACTTCCCTCACTTCTCCTGTGCTGTCCAGAAGTTCTTTCATGAATACATTCCAAGCCAGTGCGTTGGGTTTTCTGTTTAAATATTGACTTAATTCTGGAATAGCGACCACTCAAATCCTCAGATTCTCATTCTATTGACCTTTTGTGGGGTCACATGAAGAGTCTTCCAGTTGTGAGGAGATGAGAAATTTATCATGGCTGCCATTGCAAACACTGACAGGATGCACTGAAGAGTTTAGGATGAACTGACATGAGCATGTAGGTTGAGTATTTGTCCAATTGTTATAAATATTTAGGATAGTTCTTTCACAACTTTAACAATACGCTAGTGTATAATTTGAGCATCAAGTAAATACTTTTAAACGTGTTTAATAATTTTTGCACCACCTTTCATTTTCTGTCAACAGCTACTGACACTGCTGTAGGTGTCTAAATGTTTTAGAGTTTGAAGAGAAAATTTACATACTCAAGAAAGTTGGAAACCATGGCCCTTGGCTGGTTAAGCTCTGCCTGGATCTCGGTCACATTGCATCTAAACTGATCTACCCATTTGGTCTAATGTTTGCCCTTGGGGAACTTAATGAAATATGCTCCACTCTTGCTGGAGCACAGCTCTCTAGAACAGTGGGTAATGGGCCCTCGTCCCTCCTTCTGGCTTCTCAGGACACAGATTATCTTCCATGGGACTGTTTGGGAGCAAGACTCACTGTCAACCCTATGGCACCATTTCGCCTAATTGGGTCTGCAGACGTGGTTCTATAAGGGAAGAAAATAAATAGCTTTTGAAAACTATGACCCTAGTTATATGATGAAGGATACAATTAGACTGTGGGTGGTAAACTTAATTTAATATATATAGTGTGGATTCATGACGATGTGTACCTTAAGCCTGTATAATGCCATACTCCATCAATAAAATTTTTAAAAGAAATAAAAAGTAAAATAAAATATATGATGATTCTAATAACAAAAGAAAACAACATGTCACATTCCAGTCCAAAACCAGCAGAAGCTGAAGAGGAAAAAAATGAATAAGCTTGCATCCCCGAGTCCATTCTTCCAATGGAGAACCCTGCCCACCCCTGAGAAAATTCCAGATAACTCAGCATACTTCACTGACTTCAACAAGGGCTTCTCATACCTTCCAGAAGTGTCCCCTGTCACCTCACCGTCTTTGTCACACTGCAGGCCCAGCCTCTTGAAGCTCCAAAGACCATCATTCCAGATGCCTCCTCTGGATGCCAGCGGGTGGGAGGATGTCAGCTCACATGGCCTGCCAGAGCTCACTCCAGGATCTAGAAATATTTAGGTCACAGTGGTTCTTCTTTATTTATTTGTAGGTCTTTCTTGCTTTTAATTTTGCAGCCGGTACCAAACTCTTCTATGAGAAGATAACTGCCTCTCAAGCTGACAGCTCTCAGGAAGGGAAAAAAATGTCAAAACTCAGCAATTCACCTGCGCTCACTCTTGGAAGCGGTACAGGTCATCCTGAAAGGGTCCACCAGCGCTCAGTTTCTTGGAGTCGACCTGCACCACGGCAGAAAGCCCTGCCCTGCCATTGCTTGGCTGCATCTCCAGGGCCCTCCCTTCCTTTCTTGCTTTCTTCCTCTTTTCTCTCTGCTAAAGAGCTTCGTTGTCCTCATTCCAGTGCCCCCACCAGCACTTTGACCGACCTTTCATTGTGGGTGCCCATTATGTGACCTGCATTTTGCCCCCAGGGTGGCTGCCATGGATTCAAAGTGCTCAGGCTGCCAAAGAAAGATTGTCTGACCACAATCCACCTGGCACTCTCCAAAAGACACATAAACAAATGGTGCTTATCACTGGCCTGCCCGGGGGAGCCAAACTGCCAATTAGAAATGCACCAACCTCCCTGGCTCCTTGGCAACATCATGGGATCCAGGCAAAGGCCCCTGTAAATGTATATAGCTGGGCATCATCCACGAGGACTTTAGGTGCAATTTTGTTTTATTTTCTCCTTTTCAGGTTGGAACGCTTTCTCGCACACACACACAGACACGTACTTGCACGTACACACATGCATACACATACATTGGTACCTGAAAACCTGAAAATTGGTCAAAATATAAGCAGTGGTTGCCTTTGCTGGTGACCGGGGGTCTATAGCATTTTCTTTGTAGTTTTAGATTTTCCCAGGTTTCTCTAATGAGGCCTTAATCGTTGATATCATTTCAAAAATATGAACATTTTTATTTCAAGACTCTGAAATCTGAAATCCTAACTTCTGTGACTGAAGGCGCTGGAAAACAAGGTGAACTTAGTTTAGATAGTAGGCAGATTCTGACCACTGGAGCCGAGCTGGGTAGGAGCCAGCTGCAGCTCCAGCAAACTCCACCCAGGGACAGAGCCTTCGCTGGCAGCTCTGCATCCTACCCACTGCCTGCCTATTACAAGGGGCAAACTCAGCCTTCCTGCAGAGACAGCGCTGATCTCCTTGCAGGATTTCAAACCAATGAGGGAGGTTAGTGAGGTACTTGCTCCCGCCAATCCTTTGCCAACTTTGCCTAAGGGAACAATGATCACCGAACTCCAAGAGTGAAGGCGGAGGAGCTTGTCAGTTATTTTTGGATACACCTTTCAGCTCTTCCAACTTTATCTAAGCTGCTTCATATGTGCTGGAGTTAAGGTGGCTGATCACCTCACTAGCACCTAACTCAAGTTTATGAAACAGAGGGTAGGACTTTATCATCACGTGTGTCCATTTGATCAAAACAACCACATCACTCCCATCCATTACTCCTGAGTCTCCTCTACATAATCTTGAGACACAGACACAATCTCATCAGCAGCTCCAGAAGAGAAACACTCTTGTCTGCAGTGCCTGACAGAGGTGACTGAACAGAATTGAATTCCCATTTTGGGAAACTGTGTAGAAACTGTTTATATCAAAGCATCATTCACTGAAACTCAACAACAGAAGAACAGACAATCCAATCAAAAAATGGGAGGAGGAATTGGAGAGACACTTTTCTGAAGAGGATATACAGATGGCCAACAGGCACATGAAATCATGTTCCTACTGGCTGGCTATCAGGGAAATGCAAATTAAAACAGCAATGAGATACCACTTTACACCTGAAAGACTGGCTATTACCAGTCTATTACTGGCTATTTGTTGTTGGAAACAACAAATGCCGATGAGGATGTGGAGAAAAGGGAGCACTTTTGCACTGTTGGTGGGAGTGCAAATTGGTACAACCCCTATGGAGAACAGTTTGGAGATTCCTCAAAAGACTAAAGATGGAAATCCCATATGATCCTGTCATTCCACTTCTGGGCATCTACCGAAAAGTTACAAAAGCACCCATCTGCAGAGATGTATGCATGTCCATGTTTATTGCAGCCCTATTCACAATAGCTAAGAACTGGAAATTACCTAAGTGCCCAACCTCAGATGAATGGATCAAGAAGATGTGGCACATACATACAATGGAATACTACTCAGCCCTTAGAAGAGATGAAACCCTGTCATTTGAATCAACATGAATGGTACTAGAGGGGATTTTGCTAAGTGAAGAAGAAGAAAGACAGAATCAGATGAGCTCACTCATAGGTGGAATGTGAACAGACAAAACAAAAGAACAGATGAAACATAACCAACCCTGAAACATTTGCAACAGAACTGAGATGACCAAAAGGAAATGGGGCAGGCAGGGGCAAATGTTGTGGAGCCCACTGGACAATGGGGACAAATACTTGGTGATTTGGTGGAGGGCATGGTGTGTTGATATATATCTAAGAAATGGGGAGCCTATACATAAGAAATTATTTTAATGTGTAGAATAGTTACTATAACAATAAATAAATAAATAAATAAGCATCATTCACTTCTACAGAAAAAACCAGCCATACTGCTTTTGTATTGCACAGGTATCTGATGATGATACTATTTGAAATATTCAGTGTTAATCTGATTGACTTGGCACTTGAATGGTGACTGGGGAGGAAAAAGCTATCCCAGGATACCCTGATGCCTGGATGGAAGTAAAGATAAATGGGAGCCTTGTTCAAAGCACATTTTCAACCAATGGACTAATATATGGTTTGTTTTTGTTTTGTTTTGTTTTTTTCATTTTCAGATTTATTTCAGAGAATTTACTCTAGCAGATTTGGGAGAGCTAATTTTGAATTCTGAGAAAGCAGATCCTCCTTTCTTGTACGCTTGCTTCTACATCGGTTATGCCAAAAGTTTTGCATACAGACACACTGCGGAGAGATAACAGCACGGAAGTCATGAAGCCAAGAACCGCTGGGGGAAATGCAAATTTGCCAGCCTTTCAGTTCTGAGGCAGCATTCTCAAATGCTGAAGTCATCTTATATTCACTAGAGGCTCTCGGATCTGCACGTCGATATATGAAATTGGAGGCTAATACACAGAAATTGATTTCTCTAAGGGTGAGTGTCAATATTTACAATCCTAAGAGGTGGCAACGGATTGAGGCAAAACCAAAGTCATGATGGCACTTGCCAAGGTCATGGCTGAGCAATACTACTGCTCTTCGCAATACTAGTCAATGCCTCTGCCTCCAAATGGTACAAGATGATTTAGATGAAAAATGAAAACTTCACTTGGTTCTCTGGACATCAGCAGTCTTTATCACTTAATAGCCTGGTGATATGGAATTCAAGATAACATCTCTTCTATCATATAAGCTTTGTTACACTAAAATCACCAGAGGGGTGGTGGAGCATGCTGGTTCTTTTAAATTAGTTGCTCACGGTACTCTCTCCAAAATTATGATGACTCCACTGTGATGCATTCTTCTGAGAAACATTGCTGTGATGCTGGGAGTAGGTCCCTCTTCCCAAGTACAGAGGGGTCGACCAGAAGGCTTAGAACACTTATGGACAAAGTCCATTCACATTGAGAAAATAAACAGCAGTGATTCTTAAGCCTAGCTGCACATGTGAATCACACAAATGTGATGCATGTGTACCAGGGCACAAGCACCTGAATTTTAAAAGAATCCCAGTGGATCTCATAAGCAGTCAATACTGAGAACAAGGTCCGTCGGTTTCTTCCCCCATGCCCCCACTACTTGTATCCCATATTTAAGATTTCCCATTTTTTCCCAGCTTCTTCTGTAAGGAATTCCTCATCTATATCTGGATACCAAAACAACTATTCTTTCTTCAAACTACAGACTGTTCCCTCTCTCCTTGTATATAGCACTTTCTTTAGCTCTGATTCTTATATATCTGAGATTTCATTTTTGTTCTCTTCTACACAACTCCAACAAACCATGCATCACACCAGGGCCATAGCAAGTTTATAGGTCAGTTTCCCCTGGTTCATGGTGGGTTCTCTGAGGCAAAAGACCATGCACTAGTCCCCTGGAGAGCTAGAGCATGCCTACTCAGCTAAGGAGCCTTTCTGCCAGTATCTTCTGTGAAGCTGGGCAAAACAGCAAGGTCTTGTTTGAGATCAGGGCCTTCCAGAAAGCAAGGAAGATCTGTATTTGGAAGCAACTAGAATATCTTTAAAAAAAAAAAATTCCCAAATCCTTAACTTGAGACTCTTTGTACACAATTGTGCCCCTTGACCCCCTTCCCTGTGATGCCCGATCTGAGGTCAGTCGGGATAACTCAGATCATTTCGGTGCTGAGTGTGCCCACTTACCTCAGTGCTACACAGAAGAAAGAATGGCAGACTCAGGGTCACCCAGAAGAGGACTGAGTATCAAGACAGAGAGCGGCAAAATTGTGGGGGAGATTGTTTATATTGGATGTGGGCCAGGGGATCCTTCTCTCCTGTTTCAACACTGCCCCTGCTCTCTTGATTTCCCATTCTGCTCGTTGTAGAACTAATAATGGAGTGCAAACACTTACAGCATGATTCAGCAACAATGCAGCACTTACTGTGCACACAGAGATGAGTCAGATTAGCAGGCTCCACACTGTCAGCATCAAAATGGCAGGATGGGTGTTTGCGGTTTGGAGGACATTCTGTACCCTTGTTTTTAACGTGCTAGCAACCATTTTGATGGTATCAAGGATCATTTTGTGTGGAAAAGCATAGATTTTAATGACTTTAAGTAGAAAAAGTATTTCTGGAAAGCCATATTCTGTTAATGAAAAAGTTTTAGGAATACCTTAAGTCACGTATTTCACTTAAGATTTTCTTTCTGTGACTGCTGCAGGAGTTACATTTAATAAAATTTTGCATCTAAATAAAGATTCTTTTAATGTCTCTAAAATAAAAATTCAAATTCTTAGCATAATTTGCAATTTTCTTAGTAGTACATAATATAATAGTGCCTGAATTTATTCGCTAGGGCTGCTGCAGCAAACATCACAGACTGGATGACTTAGACAACAGAAATTTATTTTCTGACAATTCTGGAGGCTAGAAGTCCAAGATCTTGGCGTCAGCAGGGCTGATTTCTCCTGAGTTCTCTCCTTGGTTTGCAGGCGGCTTTCTTCTTCCTACACCCTGGTCTTCCCTCTGCAACTGTCTATGTTCCAGTCTCCTCTTATCAGGACACCAATCATATTGGATTAGGGCCCACATCTATTTTTTTTTTATTTTATTGAGGGAACATTGCAGCATAACATATAGGTTTAGGACATATATCCTTGTAAATCAATATCTGTTGCATTAAGTTTACCACAAACTATCCAGTTCTATTCTCCACCATATAAGTGACCCCTTTCACCCCATTTGCCTGTTCTCTTCCCCCATTCCCTTCTGGCAAACACTAATTTGATTTTATACACTAAAAGGTTATTTTTGGTTAATTTAATTCATTTGTTTGCTTCATTTCTCTATACATCACATGACTGAAATCATTATCTCTGTTTTTCCTTCTGACTCAACTCACTAAGCATAACTCCCTCCTTGTCCCAAATAGCAGGATTTTATCATTTTAATAGCTGAGAAGTAGTCCATTATGTGTGATATACATGCATACATTCCACTGTGTGTGGAATACTTCTTATCTATATACATTTATATGTATATATACACACATATTTTTACACACGTATATAAATATATATACATATTACATATATACATGCACACATATATATGTACACATATATATGTATATATACATATATAAATACCACTTTTTTATCCATTCATCTGTCAAAATAGGGTCGATTTCATGCGTGCCCTGGTGCTCTAGCAGATAAGGCCACCAGATATAGTCCACACACATCCCAAGGACCCAGATTTGAGACCCAGGATAGGGAGAACAACCAAGATGAACAACTAAAAATAAAAAGCTTCTTCCTCCTGTCTCTTCCTGTCTGCCTGCTTGCTTGCCTTCACTTTTGCTCCTTTCGTTTAAAAAAAAGGTTCACTTTAATGACCTTATTTAACTTAATTAACTATTTATCTGTATCTCTCAATACAGCTCCATTTTGAGGCATTAGGATCCCACAAATAGGAATTTTGGAGGGATCTCATTTCAACGTATAACAGCACCTAGCAATTTATGACTTCACGGTTCAATGAAATTTAGAGTTTGAATTTGACAACTGTCATGATATTGAATGCATGCCTGGAACACAGGCAGCACTGCCTGAGCGTTAGCTGATTATTATTACCTACTTCACAGAAGGGTTCAGAGAGCTAAATGATATAGCACTTGCAAAGTGCTTAACACTGAACCTAGCACATGGTGAGCTCTCAATCAGGGTTGGATACTAGGATTATTATTAAGTTCTTAAGAAAAAAATCACAGTTATCACATGATATTTTATGAATCATACTTTAAATATGCTTTAAAAATAGGAAAGGCTCTTTTTTAAACTCTTGGAAGTTGATGATGACATTGAAAACCCTACAGCACAATTAAGGGAGCAAAGTTAGTAGCTATGACTTCAAGCATAATGCTTACAATATTGCTTTAATGTGCAAGAGTGTTTTGTAATTACCTAACTGTCTGGCCCCACCTCGGGTCCTATTTTTAACCCCTTCATGTCAAGCTCTAGACATCTCCAGTGAGTGTGATACACTGATGCACAATGCATTAAGCTTTTATGAAAGAATCGAGAGACCACCAACAGCACCAAGAGACTAATAATTGGAGTAAGAAAGATAAATGTCTTCTATGAATAATTCAGGCTATCATTAGAAATTAGAAATTTGAGAGCCCCAATACTTGGGAAAGTAAACAGAAGCCTGCCGTTAATGGGCCATAATTTTAAAGATGAAGACATGTTGCCAGTTGTCACTTAGATGAGCTTAAAACACTTCTCAATGAAAAGAAACTCCCTCAAAATGAGGTCACCCCGTTGAGTCAAGTTTGAAACAGAGAGATGAGCACGCTTCTGATTTGGTTTGAAAGAAAGAATTTTCTTTGTCATCCTAAACAAGATAATTAATGACTTTACAGATGAATTTATAAAGGTTTAAAGCTACATACAGATATTTTATCTCCAAATGAGACAGTCCCCCATCACGCCACACTCTTAGAGCTTCTGTCCTCAACACCCAGAGATGTTCATGTGCTTACTGAAGTCTTCCCTCAAACTCCAGAACCGCCTAATGCAGTCAACACATGCATTCTGTGCTAACAAGAAAAAGCTAGTATTGGTGGCAATTTTAATCTGGCCTTAGGTATGCAAAGCTCCCTTTTTTGCCATCCAATTTAAAGGAGTAACTCAAATTAAGGACAATCTCAGACAAGCAGGAGAGGCAGATTCTGCTTAGGAAATACAGTGCAAGTCTGTAGATTTTCATCTACAAAAGAAAGCACAGGTCTGTGGCAGAGACATAACGTATCTTTGTTTTCACCAAGCCCGTTGTATAGTCTTCCTGTCTATACAGCCAAACTACATTTCCCAATTTCCTCTGCAGTGGGTGGGGCCATACGACTCAGTCCTGACCAATGGCATGCCTGACATTTCCAAATCTAGCCCTGCAGTTCCCAGAGCTGTGTTCCACTCTCTCACACCCCCCTGGATGACAATGCAAGCCTGGAGACCACAATGCTCACGACAAGCTTGAGAGATAAGCACTGAAAATGTCAGAGCCATAGTCTGGGAGGAGTGTGGATCCTCAATGACTACAGAGGGCAGACCTCGCTGCTCGCACTGTTGCTGATCATATTACGGTGTAACATGAGCGAAAAATATGCTTTTAATAGATTAAACCACTTAGATTTATGGGGTTATTTCTTACAGCAGCTGGTTATATTTATCTTGAATACTACAGGATAGACTTTCCTGGTAGGAATATTATGAGTTCATTTATTTGTTTGCTGTTTAATTTATTCAAGCGTTTGCTTCAGATCCACCATGTGAAAGTTATTCTGCTAGGTATCAAATCACAGAAAAATCTAACAAGAGTAGCTAGGACTCTGGACTTGGGCATCAAAGCAGGAGCTAGAATCTTGGCTCTCTCACTTGCCAACTCTGTGACCTTCATCGTGTTATATAACTTCTCTGTGCTTTAGTTTTCTCATCTGTAAGATGGGTAATAGTAATATTTACTTATAGGGTTGTCCTGAGAATTAAATAAACAATCAATGTATATAAAATACTCAGCTTGTTATCTGGTCTGTATCTCAATAAAAATTGATGACATTGGAAAGTCTAGACTGAACTCCAGTTTTCCAAATTTAAAGCAAAATAAACTACTATGAATAATCACATTTATAAGTACATATAACTTGTGAATTCATGGAGCTCCAATCTGGTGGTATGTAGAGAAGAAAGGTAATCATAGGACAGATTCTCAGCACTTGTTCTCCTTTGGACAAATAGGCACACCTTCTGGCAGTGCATACTGGGAAACCTCATTTTGGATGAAGAAAAGTATAAAATCACTGGTAGTTTATTTGCATATTTGGAAGAAGACTAGAGAACGAAAATGATAGATAGGTATAGGAGGATTTCCTTCTCTCAGATCATCCTAATCATATGCTTTCTTGGCACTCTGAGCTGTTTTTTGTTTTTCTTTTAGTGGGGTGGGTCCATTAAATACATTCTTTCAGAAATCAGTAATGACAAGACTTATGTTTATTTAGTATTTTCCTATTTGTTTTCATAGTCATAAAAATGTCTGTTGGGCAGGCAGTTCCTTGAGAAGAGATCCTGTTTACCCTTTCCTGCCACAATCAAGAGATTTTTGTAAGAAAACATAAAATACCTTTATGGAGGAAGGATTAAGTCGGCTGGTGTTCAGAGACTCCATGAACCTGGAGTAGGAGCAAAGAAAAAAAAAAGCACAAAACTTAACCCTGGATACATCAACATTGAAAGACTCCAGGCCCAGAAATAAACTACCTTTAAAAAGTTTATATTATATTCCTTTTCTAGGCCCATTGTCTTGGTTTCAATTACCAATAGTTAATGACCATGAACTTCAACAATGTGGACAAAGGAACTGAAAAAGATGGGAAATTGTGCTCAAGCAGAAAGCTGGTGATTTGATGTAGGAGAAGCAAAAGCCAAACCAGGGTATAAACAATGCCCTTCTCACCTCTTCCATGCCCATGATCTTGACGAAAAAAAGAGAGTTTAAGAACAGATTCCAGGGCATTGGAAATGGGAAGGCAGAAGCTCCCCACGAAGCAAGCAATGCGGGTAGCTTCATCTATTTTCCAGTACAAACTGAAGGGATTGCATTGTCCCCAGCACCAAAAAAGGCCAGTGTGAACTTTAAAGCCTCCAATTCATTGTTCAGCAGTTTGCAGGGAACTGAGGACAGAACCATTTGTAAGAAAGAAATATAATTTTATGACTTCCGCCTCAAAAGTTGGAGAAAAGTAGGAACATCCTCTTCTGGGCCCTGCCTTTTCTGTGATCAGAGACTTTGGTGTCTTTGTTCTTTGGCACTAGATGCAGAAAAGGATTTGGGAATGGGTTGCCCTTGTGATATTAGGTCCTATTTCTGAAAATCCTTTTGAATCTCCTTGGGTAAGGTGAACTAACCATATTTTCTTTTTAATGGTCAAGTGCTTTAATCAAGGGTATTTAGAGAAGAAAAATCACTTTACCATTTGGAGTCAGAAAATTAGCCTAAAAGATGGAGTTAACTGATTACCATCTGAAACCAGTTTCAGTTCACATTGGGCCCAGGATTTCTTCAGCAGCTTCAGGAACCAGCCCTGCTCTCCCACAATCTCTGTCTTAAGGAGAAAGGGTATGGTTCTGTTTTCACCCCATTCACCCCATGTTGCATTATGAGTCTTTGGGACTGTCTTAGGGAAGTTTAGAACTGAAACAAGACCTCAGGAGGATTATACAGCAACAGGGAACTGCAGACCGAATCCTTGTCAAGGAAAAATTTCCAGACCTGGAAGTAACTCCTCCTCAACCTGATTACCTAACAGCACTCTTGGCTGCTCATGAACTTGAACTCCAGATGATGAACTTGATATCAGATCAATTCTGCATGTTATAGAGATCAACTCAATATAATTTCACAATAAATCTATGAGGCAGAACAATTGCTATCCTATGAACTATTTTTTAAATATTTTATTGCAGTAATTTTGTTTTACAGAGTACAATGTTCATATGTGTAGGTTTCCCACATGTAGTCTCCCCATTTCTCAAATATATATCAATACATCCTGTCCTCCACCATATTACCAAGTGTTCTTCACCAGCGTCCAGTGGGTTTTGCCACCACTTGCTCCCTCTCCTATTCCCTACTGGTAACCTCAATTCTATAGCAAGTGTACAAGGGTTGGTTTTGTTTCATCTGTGTCTTTATTTTGTCTATTCACATTATACGTATATGTGAGATCGTCTGGTATCCATCTGTCTCCTTTTGGTTTATTTCACTTAGCATAATCCTCTCTAGATCCACCCATGTTGATTTAAATAACAGGATTTCTTCTCTTCTAAGGGCTGTGTAGTAGTCCGTTTGTGTGTGTGTGTGTGTGTGTGTGTGTGTGTGTGTGTGTGTGTGTGTAATCTTCTTTATTCATTCTTCTGGCATTGGGCACTTAGGTAGTTTCTAATTCTTAGCTACTGTGAATAGGGCTGCAATAAACAAAGGGGTGCATAAACCTCTGTGAATTAGTGCTTTTGTATCTTTGGGTAAATACTCAGAAGTGGGATGGAGGAATCATATGCAATTTCAATATTCATCTTTTTGAGGTCTCTGCATATTGTTTTGCACAGGGGTGCAGCAATTTTCATTCCCACCAACTATGTAAAAATATTTCCTTTTTTTTCACATCCTCACCAACATTTGTTGTTTCCAGACTTTGGGATAGTAGCCGGTCTATCAGGTGTAAGGTGATATCTCACTGCTGTTTTGATTTGCATTTCTCTGATAACCAGTGAGTAGGAACATCTTTTTATGTGCCTGTTGGCCATCTGAATATCCTCTTCAGAAAAATGTCTCTCCAATACCTCTTCCCATTTTTTAATTTGATTGTCTGTTTTTCTGTTACTGAGTTGTATGTGTTCTTTATATATTTCAGATATTAAACCCTTGTCAGAAATATGGAACACAGATATCTTCTCCCAGCTGTCTTTTTGTTGTGGTGATATTTTCTTTTGTTATGAGGAAGTTTTTTACTTTGAAGTAGTTACAGTTGTTCATTTTGTTTTTTGTTTCCCTCTATGGTGAAATTGAGTCCTCAAAGACCTCTCTAATGTTGATGTCATGGAATATCTTTCCTATGTTGTCTTCCAAGAATTTTATGGTTTCTAGTCTTATGCCTAAGTCTCATTTGAGTTAATTTTTTGTGAATGGTGTTAGAAATCTAGCTTCATTCTTTTGCACATGCCTATCTGTTATCCCAACACCATATATTGAAGAGAATTTCCTTTCTCCATCATATGTTTTTGGCTCCTTGATACAAAATAACTGACTGTCCGTGAGTCAATTTTTGGCAATTTAGTTCTATTCCACTGATTCGTACATCTGTTATTACTCCAGTACCATACTGTTTTGATCACTGTCACATTGTAGTATAGCTCAATGTCTGGGAACTTAATCCCTCTGGATTCATTCTTTTTGTCTTATAATTGCTTTGGCTATTCTGGGTCTTTTATTGTTCCATAGAAATTTTAAGATTTTTATTTCTTTAAAATAAGCCTGTGGGATTTTAATGGGGATTGCATTAAATCTTTATATTGCTTGAGGTAAGATGATAATTTTAACAATGTTGATTCTTCCCAGTCAAGAGCAAGAGTTGCATCTTTATCTCTTTGTATCCTCTTCCATTTCTTTTAAGAAGAACTTGAATTTCTCATTGTGTAGATCTTTCATCTCCTTTATTAAGTTTATTTGAAGATATTTGAGTCTTTTTATTTTCATTTTAAACAATGTGATTTTCTTGATTTTGTTTTATTCTAGCGTATTGTTTGCATATAAAGATGCAACAGATTTTTGTGCATTAATTTTGTAGCCTGCCACTTTACTATATTCGTTGATGAGTTCTAGTAGTTTTTGACAGAGTTTTTAGGGTTTTCAATATATAGAATCATGTCATCTACAAATAATGGTAGTTGTATTTCCTCTTTCCAGCTTTGATTTCTCTTATTGCTTTTTCTTTCCTAATTACTCTTGCTAAGACCTCGAGTAGGGTGTTAAATAGCAGTGGTAAGAATCAGTAGCCTTGCCTTGTTCCTGACCTTAGAAGGAATGCTTTCAAGTGTTCGTTGTTCACTATAATGTTGACTGTGGGTTTATCATATATGGCCTTTATTATATTGAGGTATATACCTTCTATCGCCATTTTATGCATGTTTATCTTTTGATCAAAAATGGGTGTTGAATCTTGTTAAAAGCTTTCTCTACATCTGTTGATATGATCACGTGGTTTTTCTCCTTGCTCTTTTTGATACAGTATGTTGCATTAATAGGTTTACATATTTTTAATCATCCTTGCATCCCTGGGATAAATTCGACTCGGTCATGATGGATGATCTTTTGATGCATTCTTGGATTTGGTTTGCTAATATTTTATTGACAATTTTTGCTTTTATGTTCATTAGAGATATTGGTCTATAATTTTCTTCTTTGGTGACATCTCTGTCAGATTTTGATATAATTGTGATGTTGGCCTCATCAAAAACATTTGGAAGTGTTCCTTGTTCTCCAATATTTTGCAAGAGTTTAGGAGAATAGGTATTAATTCTTCTCTGAATTTTTGTTAAAACTCATTAGAAAAGCCATCTGGTCCTGGACTTTTGCATTTAGGGAGATGTTTGATTACCTTAGCAATTTCCTTGCTTGTGATTGTTCTGTTCAGGTTTTCCAGTTCTTCCAGGATATGTCTTAGTACACTATATTTTTCTAAAAATCTATCCATGTCCTCGAGCTTGTCCACTCTACTGGTATAGAGTTGTTTATAGTAGTCTCATGATGTTTTGAGTTTCTGTGGTATCTATTTAACTTCTCCCCTTTCATTTCTGATTCTAGTTATGAAAGTTTTCTCTTTTTGTCTTTGTGAGTCTAGTCAATGATTTGTCCACTTTTTAATTTTTTCAAAGAAACTACTTTTGGTTTCAAACTCTTCTGGATTGTCTTTGTATTTTCTATTCCATTTATTTCTTCTTGAATTTTGATTAATTCGTTTCTTCTACAGATTTTTTACTTTAATTGTTATGCCTTCACAAGTTGCTTTGAATGTAGAGTTATATTGTTTATTTGCACTTTTTCTTATTTCTTGAGGCAGGCCTGGATTGCAGTGAACTTCCTTCTTAGTAATACTTTCGCTGCATTGTTTAGATTCTGGTAACTTACATCTTCATTCTCACTTGTCTCTAAGTATTTTTTAAGTTCCTCTTTGATTTCCTTTTTTATCCAAGAGTCATTCAGAAGCATATTATTTTGTTTCCAATTAATTTGGGGACTTCCAGCTTTATTTTTATGGTTGATTTCTAATTTCAAGCCATTGTGTTCAGAGAGAATGCTTGCTATAATTCAATCTTGGAAAATCTGTTGAGACATGTTTTGTGTCCCAACATAGGATCTATCTTCAAGAATGTTCCATGTACACTTGAGAAGAATGAAATCTTTAGTCATTGGATGAAGTGTCCAGTATAGGTCTATTAGATCTAACTGTTCTAATGGTCATTTAAAGATGGCATTTCCCTGTTAATTTTCTGCCTGGTCGATCTGTCTGTTGTTTTAAGTGGAGTGTTTAAGTCTCCTACTATTATTCTGTTGCTGTCAATGTCTCTCATGGTTCTAATAATACTTGTTTAACATATTTTGGTGCTCCTTCATTTGGTGCATTTATGTTAATAAGTGTTATTCCTTCTTGCTGGATTGACCCTTTAATTATTATATAATGTTCGTCTCTGTCTTTTGCTATTTGTTAGTTGGAAGCATATTTTATCTGACATAAGTATGGTTATTCAAATCCAGGAAGCATGATCCCAAAGCTTGTGGACTTAACCACAATTATACTATTTCTAAACTGTGTAGTGACCTGGTAACCTAGAGGATGGACCAGGCACAGTCCATGTACATCCCAAGGTCCCCGGTTCTAGACCCAGGGTCAGGGAAGCAGCCAATGATGAAGAACTGAAGAAAGGAAGATGAGAATAAAATGGAGTGCTTCTGCCTCCTCTCTCTTCCTGCCTACCTGACTATTTACCTTCATTCTTGCCTGTGCATTTACTTAAAAAAAAAAAAGAAAAAAAATCTCTGATGTTAGAATATAGGCAAGTAGGTAGGGAAGTTTTAAGTGACATAGCTTTCCTAGTATCTTTCATATTACACTTCACAGGGGTTCATCAGTTCCTGCAGGATTCTCCTTGCCAGATGCCCAGGACTCTCAGTTTCTAGCAATATTCCTCCTATGCCTCACTATATACCTTCTTTCAACATCCTTATCTTGATAGACCAGGCATCACAAGAGGAAACTGTTCTTTGTTCCTCCAACCACGTAAACATATACATATTTTTCCAAAATTCCTGATTATGAGTCTGAAGAGAAAATTTGGTTTCTGATTAATAATCATCCCTGCCTTTATGTTTCTACAGAAAGCACTTGTGCTAATAATATGATGCTTAATAATGAAGTGTCTATCAAAGGAAGGGAAGAGCAAAGGGAAACAATGCTGTTGGACCAAGTTTAAATGTCATGCTTTTTAAAGTCTTCACCCAAAATGGTCATGATCAAATCATTAGCGTCAGATTTTTGTTTTCCAGTTTTATTGGTGGTTCCAAAGTGCTTTTGCATTTTTTAGAAAAAGTCCTACATCTGAAAGTGCTCAAGTATCCAGCTGGCAATCTTGGCACAGTGACATCACTGCCAAGTTCAGGACAAATCAGTTTCTCCCTCTGTTACCATTAGAACCTCCTTCCCTGCATTTAGAACCTGACAAGTGCCCAACTGCCCAATTACTCTTGCCTGTCATTAAAGTGTGCAGCTAAACACTGGGTTTGAAATACATCATCGCAACTGTCCAAACACAAACCCAAGTGTATTCACAAGTCCCAGGGAGGATCAGAGTGGAGGCTAAAATGATTCAAATTGGCCAGGCTTCAAAATGCCATTTAAAATCGAGAACAAAAAAAAGTTATGCCTGTGAAAAGAACTAGATTGACAATCATAAAGGCATGAAAGCTTGAGTCTGTGTTTTTTGAGCTTCTGATGGGGCCTGCCTCTCTTTACCTTGATTGGGTAGCTCATTCTCAAGAGACAGAGGAAAACAGTTGTTTCATGAGAAATCTGGCCAGAGATGTGCCAACAGCTCAACCTTTGGCAAGGTTTCCTTTCTCCAGTTTTATAGTCCTAAAAACCAACCTAATTCCAGTCAAATCAGAGTAATCAGAGGTGGTAGGAGGAGGAGTTTTCTTGTTAGTGTAAAAAAACAAAATAGTCATTTTGACTTTTCAAGGTAATTTTACTGGGGAACCTAAAACCTAGAAGGATTGTGTGGTATAACCTAGTCAATCTGGTCAGGATATATTAGGTTATGCTACAGTATAATGCAGCACCCAAGTTGCACTGGCTTAACCCAACAAAGGCTTATTTTCAACATACTACTTATACATTGCATTTCAGCAGAGAAGTTCCACTTATTAAAGTCTTCAGAGACCCAGGTTGATGGAACAGCCACTCTCTCCAACACCATGGTTCAAATGCCAGAGGAAAAGAGCACGGGAGGGTCTCCAAGTGGCAACTAAAATGATCAGGTCAAAAAGTGACAGCATCTTATTTGCTCAAAATTGATTGACTAGAACTAGTCACACATCCCCACCCAGACACAAGAAACCTACGAAGTGTAACCATACCATCTACCATTAATGACTGCTGCTGAAACCTGAGGTCACATCTCTGTAGCAAAGTTGGAGCTCCTATCTCAAACTTTTCATAAACCATGACTTTAATATACAATTGGAGCTTATGGACCCTTGGCCCCAATCTGGCTCTTGAGTTCATCTATTGGGCCCTGCAGAATGGGGATGAGTAAATCATGAGGATTTTTCTCCACATCCTAAAGCTCTAGGTTTGGTTGGATATTCCTTTCTTACTCCAGAATCGGTCAGAATCCCTGTCTTAGTCCCAGAAGAATGGATTTCCTTGCTCATTGTTTTGGGGTCCTCCATATGGGAGAGAATTTAGAAGCATACTGAATCTTCTGGACCTTTTCTAGCCCAAGTGCCTTTGTATTACATGAAAAAACAGAGACCTGAGTGGGGAAGGGATCCTAGGGAAAGATTTTCTGACATTGGTTAGAATTCAAAATTCCTGCAAGAGGCTGTGATATCTGCTAAAAAATACTCCTTTCCCAGGTGTGTATGGTTATTTTTAGAATGTATGCAGATCCTGTGATCCATAAAACATACATTCAATTAACAAGGGTACTGAATTTGTTTTATCATTATATCCTTTCTTAGTCAACAGCTTCTCGTGCACTTTTAGCATAATTTGGGAGAGAGGGAAAAGGCAATGGACACCCAATTATTTTTGATGATTTAAAGATATAAAAAGGTTCTCGCAGTGTTAGGAACCTCTGCTCCCTGGGAAGGTTGCTTTGTGAGTATCTTTCTCTATATTTTATAAGACCTTTGGGTGAAATTGCTGGACAAAGGAAAGCATGGGTAAATATTTCAGTACTTGTTTCTGAAGCTGATATTTGTCTTCTAGGAGAATTATCTCATTGAGGTAGGGCTGAGGGAGGAGAGTGGGCTGTATTTTGAGAATACCAGCCTAAAGCTTCAAATAAACAAAATCCCTGCCCGATAGCAGGCTGGCAAAGGTGACATCTGGTCAAGGGGCATCATGAAAAGCACTAAATCAACAATTATGGAACTGAAACAGAGGGGATTATACACAGAAACCCTCCAGCACTCACTGCAGTGACTGAATGCCTGTCATCATCTATGTCAGGTAGGTCAGAGTAATCTGCCCAAAATTGTAAATGAAGTGAAGGGCACTTGGAGGTCAGGATCCTGACAACATCCCAGCCCATGATTTTCTGTCATGTTAGCACAGATGATAAACCCAATTATCTGGCCACTTCCATTTGTGGGGTGACCGGAGGTGGTAATGATAGGGAAATCAGAACAACCTCCTTCGTAAGTCCATCTCACTCATTTTCCTAAGCAGTACCCCGCTGCCGCTTTCTTGGCAAGATCTTCTGGAAGGGCCGAGGAAGGAGTTCCTAAGGCCATCTATGTCAGCTACATACATATCCACTGGCTAAGGAAAACTTACCTATGGAGGCTTTTCTCTGTGAAAGGAACCACTGCTCACTGAAAGAACTTTGTAGATAAATCAATCTGCTGCAGCCCTCACCAGTTATTGGGCCAAGGAAAAGAGGAAAAGTGGAAGACAACCATTTGTGACTTGAACCTAAGGAAGGTTCTTTTCTCTGGAGCTTGTTCTGAAATCTTCCCCACAGAGGTAGAACATTTTGGTTGACCCAGTCAAATTGGATTCAGGGACAGCATAGCTTAAAACATATAAAGTAGGTAGGCAGCTACATAAGCAGAAAATTAATTAACTAGTAAAACTAAAACTGCTATAATAAGTTACTACCACTCAGGCATGACGAAGATGGACTTACAACGACTTTTCCTTAGCAATCTGGGACTGAAGACACATCCCCTAGTTACTGCCACTGTTTGCAGCAGACAAGCCTGTCATCTCCTGAGAGAACTCCAGCCAACCTCAGCAGTGCTCACAGCTCTGGTGAGAGCTCCAGGCCCTAACTACACGCACAGAGGGAGGTGCTCCATTCCCTGTGTACATATGGGAAACCATCTTGGCCTCCCACACACAATGCAGGTCATATACGTGCTGTAATACACATGATTGAACACATGCATGTGTGTGCTTCTTTCTTAATGTAACCTTTCCAGCACTCATGGAGTGAAATTCACTGCAACTACTTCCAATAAACTTGCCACATAATCCTGATCATATGAATCTGCATAAATTCTTTCCTGAAGTACTCTGCGTCTCATAGAGGTGCCCGAGAGCACGTCCATCACAATCTTCTCTTTTGGGAAACATCAGTGGTAGGTGAACAACATGAGAGCCTGTCATTTCAGCCTAAGCTAGTGTCGTTGCCATTGAGAGCACGATATGTGCCATGGTTGGAATTTCTGGAAATCAGAGTGACTACACAGTGAATCAGAGTAAGAATTTACTTCCTGTGTTTTCTGAGTTCCCCACGTTCTTTGTACTAAGTTCATATTGGTAAGAATATGTGACTCTTTCATTGTTTTTCTCTTTAGAGATTTATCAGCATTATCTATTTGCATGGTGATAATCCTTTCATCTTAATGGTACATATGAGCCAAAAATGAAATAGACATCCATTCTTGTGTCATAGCCCTATTAATTTACCAAGGGCCATATTGGCTGCCATGAGTTCTCTTCTCAGGTCTCAGAGTCAGAACTAGGGGAGGATGGCACACTCCAGATCCCAAGGGAACATCTGCAACCTGTCCAAGCAATGGGAGCCAGAAGGCCAAGAGCAGACAGAATACAGGAAAATCACCTGAGGCATCGATTCAGAGTATGCCCATCGAACAGCCTCCTTGGAAGCAGCTATATGGAGAAGTTGCTGCTGACAAGAAAAATGTTCAGACTTCACAATCTGTGTTTAGTGCAAACCCAAGGGTGGCTTTGAATAGAAGAAAATTATTGGAGAGTAAAAGAGCCCTAGCAACCAAGGGGTTTGCAGCGACCTTTGCTCAGCAGGCTGTCTTCTGGAATGATTAGGATCACAGAGCCATGAGCCAGAAGCCATCTCTGAATGTCCAGAGTGAATGCTATGCACACACAGAAATAATCCATTGCCATGGCCCTGGAGGGAAATTCTGGACCAGACTCAGGGTAAGGGCTGGGTCTGCCGGCTGCCTTAAAAGTTTACAAGACACCGTGAGCTGATAGAGTGAGCCAGAGGAAAAGAAAGGACTGAAGAGAAGTTGAAGCATGACAGAGCGTGTCCTTGTGAATGATGACACTTCTTGAGAGAGGATGTGGAAGAGATCTTAGGACAGGGCCCAAGAATATGCATTCTGAACCAACTCCCAAAGTTATTCCAATGTAGTGGTGCCATCAGCAGTCTTCAGGTGGATGGAAGATTTTCAAGAACTGGTATGTGTGGTATCCTGATCACAAATGAAGTAGTTTTCAGTTTTCAGAGTTTTCTGTAAGATCTCTTGAAGACAATAGCTTTCTGGAGCAAGGGCTGCAACATGGGTAGATGATGGGTTGAACTTGTAGGGTCTACTTGCCTTTATATCAGGAGCCATGGGTGTGCTTGCAGGCACCATAGTAGGACCAAGGGGGAAGAGTAAAAAGAGATTTTGAGGGGCAGAGAGAGAGAGCTGGGAGCTCAGCCACCTGTGGAAATAGAGCTCTGCACATGGACTCAACCACAGTTTACTATGGAAACTTTTGTGTCTAGATGTATTCACGCCTGCTAGCTCCCACACGCCACATGATTTGCCCCTGGCTTTGGTGAATATGAACTGTGAAGGGAAGATCCTCTATATCAGGGTCTCGACTTTAAATTGTCCTGAAACTTGTCTCATGAATTTTGAACTCTGTTTCTGAAACTGAGATGGGAGTAATGTTTAGGAGTCCTAGATAATTTTTCTTTTGCATTTTGTTTTAATGATAATCTAAAACAAAAAAATTGCCAATTATAAAGATAATAGTTTTTTATGGAGTAATAATTCCCATTTGAAATTTTCTTCTATAGAATAAAACTTGGTTTTTTTTTAAAGAGTGCTTTTCCAGCTATGGTCTTCAGAAATATTAGAAATCCAATACCTACTTCAGGGATCTATATGAATGATCCTTTTTTTTTTTTTTCCTATTAAAAGTCAAAAGCACCATTTTAGTGCATTGCAGTGTAACCAAGTTTTAAATATAAGACTCAGAAATGAAATTCTCCTTGACTTTATAATGACTTTGGGTGGAAAATCTCCAAGGATGAAATACATTGTGTGCCAGTTCATTTGAATTTAATTCGATTCAACAAGTCTTTATTGTGCTGTGGTCCCGATGCTGTAGCAGGCCTAGGGGAATAAAGAGTACTAAAGTTCCAGGTCCTCTTGAGAGAGAATTATTATATGTCAGAATGGGATCATTCTCCCTAGAGGTGTCAAGACAACTTCTCAAAAGGATGAACTCACTGCAATGGGAGAGGGTAAGGGAGAGAAAATAAGAGAGGAGAGAAGACAGAGAGAGAGAGAGAGAGAGAGAGAGAGAGAGAGAGAGAGAGAGAGAGAGAGAGAGAGAGAGAGAGAGAGAGGAAAGAGAGAAGAGAGAGAAAGAGAGGAGAGAGAGAAGAGAAAGAGAGAGAGAGAGGAGAGAGAGAGGAGAAAGAGAGAGAGAGAGGAGAGAGAGCATGCACTAGAGCTAGACAGTGAGAACATTGTAGACACAAGCAATATCATATACACAAAGATATCAGTTAGCTGATGGCTTAACATGACTGCAACATAGAGTCTGAAGGTAGATGACATGAGAGCAATAGAATAAAAGGAAGGCATCTTGTGTGCCCAGCTAAGGAGAGCTTGGGCTCACTGGCAGGAGAAAATGGCAAAACATTCCAGGTTATAATGCCTTTCTGGGATTACTTGCCCTGTATGTCTTTATTAATTTGCTTTGTCTGAAAAATTTGAACTCTCTCAAGGGCCGTGCTTTACTGGTCTTGCATTCATAAATGTAAGGAGGCAAAAAAAATATCATCTTAGCAATAACATACGGATTGCAACTGGAAAAAGAAATGTCTTTGTGGGTAAAAATATAATAAACCTTGTAGTAGACTCCAATACACCTGAAAACTTTGCATAAGTGAGGAGAAATAATTGGAGTTTCTGGTGGAAATTCAGTTCAAAATATAAAGTTGCTGAGGAGTGGGAGAAGGATATGGGAGAAGATGGAAGAATGTCTTCAAAGTCAACAATTGAGGAAATCTGTAATATCCATAAATGCTGTATGCAGTCAATGTTTTTATGGTGGGATATTTAGCACAGCTTTGAATTCAGGGAGCCTTTAACTGGAGTGAAGGATGGAAGCTGTATTACAGTGTGTGTTGTGGAGTCTGAGGTGACCTTAAATGCATAATGAAGTGCAGCCAGCTGAGAAAGGACTTTGGTTTTCTCAGGCTATGGTTTTGAATTAGATTTGAGGGGCATGCTGGTTAATTTTTGTTTCAACTTGTCTAGATTGTGGTGCCCAGATATTTGATCAAAAACCGGTCTAGATGTCATTGTAAAGATATTGTCAGATGTGATTAGCATTTATCACCAGTAGACATTGAATAGAGCAGATCACTCTAAAAATAGTGGGTGGACCTAATTCAATCAGTTGCCCCTTTAGAGGCAAAGCCTTAAGTTTCCAAAGAAGAAGCAATTCTGCCTCAAGTTTATACCATAGAAACTGGCCCAATTTCCCAACTATTAGCCTATCCTGCAGATTTTAGATTTAAGATTGCAACAAAACTATTACCTGAATTTCCTGCCAGCTTGCCTTGTGGATTTTAGACTTGCTAAGCCACCATAATTGCATGAGTCAATTCCTAAAATCTTACGTGTGTGTGCATATACATACATACATATACATATATATATATATATATATATATATGGATAGTGAGGAATGGCTAAGAATGCAATCACCAGAATGGGAATGAGAGGGAGTATGAGGGTATTTTGAACAATAAATGGTAGTTTAAATATATAGAAGCATAATTAGAAAAGTAAGTCTACAATAAATGGTATATCTCGACCTGTTTTCTAGAAGTTGCTGAGTTTAAACAAACGAGAAATGAATACCCAAGGATATGACCATTATCTGTTCATAAATAAGGACTGGTGTCTTTATTGTTCTTTTCAAATTTTGATTCAAATTTAGACTGGGTTCACATTAATGAATAAAACAATTGTTAATACTCTGACAGATTTTTCACATGATCTGGACAATATTTTTTTCTTGAATGTTTGTTGGAACTTAGTAAGAAACCATCAGGTCAGAAGGTGCATTTCCGGAGAGTTTTGTTTGCTTGATTATACCTACTAAATTCAGTAATTCTAGAATCATTTGCATTTTTATTTTTGCTTGTGTCAGTTTTGGTAGTTTATTTTTAGTTCACATAATTTACATTTTCTAACTTTAGCATATAATTTCTCATAATAAAAAAACTGGTGTCTTATTGTTTTCTTTGACTTTCCTTCATTTTTCTCTCCTTCTTCAAGCATTCATTCAACAAGTATCGTTTAAGTAAATGGGGACTAGGAACACAAAGATAAGACAAATCTTTTGACTTTCAAAAGTCCGATACTGAGTAGACAAACAGAATTGTTAGCAGATAAATAAGCAAGTAAATCTGTAAGTGACATAGAAGAGAAATAATAAGTCGCAAACCCCAGAGAGTACCCCAAATAAAGGGGTTAGAACAACTCAATAGCATAAGAAACACTTGAGCTGAACTTTGAAGTTTATGGAGGCGTTTGCCACACGGAGAAGGTGAAAAACCACTTTCATTTGAAACATCCCTGCGCATGGAAACTTCAAGGAGATTTGGCATGTTAAGGGAAGACCTGTCTGAGGAAGCTTCCTTGGAGTTGAGAGGTGAGTTAGGAGTTCATGAAGATGGAAGATAATTCTGGAGAGAGAGAGCAGCAGATGCGAAGACTCTGGACAGTAGAGAATCACAGTCAAGAGGGATTGAAATGGAACTCAGCTCACAAAATGGAAAGTAGTTTGAGCTAAGGCTAGGGAAATATTTAGGGGGTCAAGATGACAGACCATGATATGGCCAGACCATATTAAAAAGAGTTATTCTTTCTCTTCCTAAAAGTGATGAAAAGTCATTCAAGTGTTTTATGCAGGTATGCTAATGACCATCTTCACTGGCACCAATCTGAAACACGTAAAGAACTTTAGTTTTTCCCAGTAGCCCTGGGATTCTGAGTTCCTACTACAATCTTTATAAAACCAAGCTACAGACTGCTTCATAAGACTAACCATAGGTATCAAGAGATCTTGTAATCTCAAGTAGTCTGTAATTCTTCTTGTCCATAAAGGTAGGCACGCTGGCAAATTTTAATAACCGCCAAGTCTAATTTTGAACAACCATTGTCCTTTCCATGTGCATAGGAAGCCCTTTCCACTGCAGAGGATGACCTGTCAGTCTTTGAATGACACCCAATGAAACCAAGTGTTAGACAAAGCACCGGGAAGAGATGCAAATAATAGCAGGAGGTAATGATATCTACACATAATACAATCTCCAAAAAGCAGGATCAGGAGCCCAACAGATACCACTGCATTAATGACTACATTGTATTCATACTCTACTGAATATATCATTTCTCACAGTTAGGATGTCAGGCTGTGACCTGAATTTCTAAGCATGTTGCTTGTACCATCAGCCACTAGCTTGGAGCAAGGCAAGAATTTAAGCATGCGAAGCAGGGCTTGCATATTCATTGTTTTAGGTAAGGAAGATGCCTTGAATTTTGGCTCAGCTAGGAAGAAATTGTCGTTCTTTTTCATTAATATTCTTACTTAAAAAATATGTTGACACACACTCACGCACACATAAAGAAAATTCTCGAAGGCTTTTCAGTGTGGACTTCTTAAGAAACAGGGCTCACAGAAACACATTTCATGAGAAAAGGTAAAGAGTTAAGCTGGAGGCTTAAAGGAAAGACTCCAAAGGCTGAGGAATACTACAGCAAACACACTGTGATTCTTTGGGAGCCTCAGATTTCTCTCCAGGGAAAGAAGGACCTGAGGTCAAATGTAAAAACATGAGAAAGAAATGAAATGCAGCTCTGCCTTCAATTGCAAGCAATACTATCAAGAAGTCTTCACCAGACATTTGGTAGGAAGAAGTGAGAATTAACTGCTTTTCCAGAAGCCTTCCTAGGATATGGGAGTGAATTTTACAAGCAAATAAGATTTGTTTAATGCTTTAACTCGAAAGGGCTGAGTCCAATGCTACCACCTTTCTTTGTATTCAGACTGTTTATCTGGCCTTTGGCTTGCTGTGTGACAGACTTCCTGAAGACCAACCAACAGTAAGAAGGGGGCATGCAAACAGCTTCGGTACATCAAATGCCCAAGTCTTTTACTGAAGAACTCAGTCATCATCTGACAAAGAGATAAGCAGTATTTTTCAGACAAATGAGTAGTGGGAATGTATGATGCTAGCCTCTGCCTCGTGGCCCTAATTGAAGACCCTTCTTTTCTTTACCCTCTCCATCCCAAAATTCATTATGCTCTTCCTCATTCTCCTTTTCATCAAAACTTCTCCTAAGATGCTCTTGTCAAGTGACAGCATTTTGGGAAGAATATGTAAATGAGCGCATCTCTATGGAAAATGGTCTGGAAATTCCTCAAGAAACATAAAAATAGAACAGCCATTTGATCCAATAATCCCACTTACAGATCTATAGCTAATGAATTACAAAAACACTCATCAAAAAAGATATTTGCCATCCCTATGTTCATAGTGGCACAGTTCATAATGACCAAGACACAGAATCAGTCAAGACATGGAACCAGTCATGTCTATTGATGGATGACCAGATAAAGGAAAGCATGCTATTCATATTCGATTAAATTCTACTTAGCTATTAAAAAAAGATGAAATTTTACCTTTTGTCACAATTTTGATGGAACTTGAATTGATTATGCTGAGTATATTAAAGAGAAAAAGAAAACCATCAACTGGGTAAGTAGAAGATAAAGAAACAAAACGAGCAAAAGAAACGAAATGCAACAGAACTCTCAGGACTCTGAATTCAAGACTGGTTCCCACAGAGGGGAAACTGGAGGAGGAACTGGAACCTGGGGTTGACAAAGCAAAACAGAGAGGGGTGACTGGTAGAATTCTGGTGGTGGGTGTGGTGTGACAGACACGGGTGTTCAATGTCAGACTATTCTCCCAAACCTTACATAATCCTGTAAACAAGTGAAACATGCATTTTTTAGAAAAAGACTACATTATTTTAAAACAGCAGTGACAACATGGCTTGTTTGAAGGTATAAATTCTGAGATTTTAGTTGATGCGTATCCCTGAGTATCTACTATATACATGTAGGACTGCTTTTTCCTTTGTTGATTTGACCCCATAAAGATTAGTTTTCTCAATAGAGAAGAATGAGAATGAGTTCTTTCTGTTCCATAATAATTTTTCTCAGCCTGTACAATGTGGGTGTGTTTCCATCCCCCGCATCCTCTGCCCAAGGCCACTTGGCCCCAGCCTGTCAATCACAGTATTCTAAAATCCTTAGCAGAATGATTGACTAAGGGACAAGCATGCGGTGACTGGCATTTGGAGATCGTTGACAGTTCTCTGTGCCCTGTTGCAATTAAGAATGCAGTTAATACAGTGATTAGCCTTCTCTGTGTTTGCAAACAAAATTGCATTGGAAAATGGGTGTGCATAAACAAATGGCTCTTCCTTTTCAAGGACTGTGTTAGTAAGATTGTTGCTTATAAGTGGAAACTTGACTCAGGTAAGGTCTGAAGGAATGCCACAGGGACTTAAGAGACAAAACTAACATGAGTCATTTTAATATGAAAATAAACTGCGTCTTCCCATCCAAATGCACATGACATGACTTAGTGAAACTGTATCCACACTCTTTGCATGTGTGTTTGTCCTTCTCAAAACAATTGATGACAAAACAACCTGAAAATATGCCATTCTTAGGAACTGGTCTATAGAAGCAACTCCCCTTACACATATTTTGGGTTATAGAACTGCTCGTGGGTCCATTTATTAAGAAATCCATAATCTGCTGGTCCAAGCAACATCTGTCATTTTCTCCCCATTTTCAACTTAAAAGAAAAATTTAACCGTGTACTTATTTTCAATAGTCCTTTCACACTTACTGCTTTGATGCTTACTGGATATGACAGGGTTAATAACTTGGGGGAGAATGCTTCAGGAATTAAGCAGAAATCAGCAGAGTGGCCAGAGGTTAAAATGACTGAGCCTGGTTGCCACTGCCATATTTGGTGGCAAACAAAATAGATACTATTTTAGTCTGGGGCAAAGCTGTGTTCCAATTCATGCATTAACTTAAAAATTCCTAAGTAGAGGAGCTTCTGTACTTATTAAGCAAGTGGTGTGTTCATCCTTCTGGAAAACTTGGGATTGGAAGAATTTAAAACTGGTTAACAGATTGGGAGCAGTGTTATTATCCTAAGTTTGATTTACATCTTGTGGGAAGGTATCTATCATAGTGACAAACGGGGACAAACTTTTGTTGATGCCCTTGTGTGAAGAATACTGAAGAAAGAATAGAGGTTACATTGGGTAGCTTCTACCTGCCTGATAACGAATGCCCATTATAATACCAAGTGTGGATGGTTCTATGTATTTTCTTTCTCCACATATGGCAAGCCACCTCGATCATAATTTGGCCTCCCACATAGCTTACTTTTGGGAAAAGCTGAGCTGGCCAAAGGACATGAGTGACCCTTTTTGCATCTAGTGTATAGCATTCTTCTTAAGGGTGCAGGGGTTCGAGATATGTGGATTCATATCTGTTTTTTCTATACCTGTGTGATCATAAGCAGGTGTGTACATTTCTGTTCCTCTGTTTTGTTGTTACTGTTGTTTGTTTTAAGTTTAATAATGAAGACTTCAATGAACACCTCACTCACTCAGGCGTTCGTCTGGTTAGGTAACATAATGCATGTAAAGTGTTTAGAACATACCTTGAAACATGATACGTCTACTCTTCTTACTACTACTATAAATCAGTCAGTTGACATTCTGGTTTAAATATCTCCTTTTTAAAGCAAAAGTTTCAGGAAAAATCTCTAACAAGCACAAAAGAAAAAAGATTGCATATAAAGAAGCCTCATGTACCCATTATCCATCTAAAACAAGCCATCACCTAATTATGGTCACACTTGTTTTGTCTCCACTCACACCTCTATATCACCACCCCACACCCCCAGCAAATTCAAGCATAAGTGATTTCATTTGAGATTTGGATTCTTCTTAATTACAGAAAGTCTGCTCCTAAAATACCAATCTATGCTAACTGTTGTCAAGCACAACCCTAGATTACCGTAGTGAATTTTCCTAGGTTGACCTTTTCTAAAATGAGTTCCAAAGAGCATTTCTTTTGCAATGTGTTCATAGGTTTTATGCCAAAAGAGCAGAGGCAATCAAGATATTGTATCTGCAATTTTACTCACTCTTCTCTCACTTCTCAGTCTATTAAAGGCTCTTCCCTGTGCCTTACGATACAGAAAGTAAATTCTCACTGATCAATTAAATACTCAAATTATTGAGCTAAATAATATGGCTTAGATTGCATTTTCCTAATGATTAGTTATGTAGAGCACATTTTCATGTTCCTGTTGGTCATTCAAATATCTTTTCTGAGATTTTTTTTGGTCCTTTGCTTATGTTTTAATAGGATTTTTATGAGTTGTATAAATTTTTGTGGATTTTGGATATTAATCCCTTATCAGATACATGGTTTGCAAATATTGTTTCCCATTCCATAAGGCTGTCTTTTCATTTCATTGATCATTTCTTTTACTTTGGAAAAGCTTTTGAGTTTGATGCAGATGTAGTCCAAATTTATTTTTACCTCGTACTTTAGGTATCATATCCAAAGAAATATTGCCAGTATCTTTGTTGAAGGTTTTCATTCTATGTTTTATTCTAGGAGTTTTATGGTTTTTTATATTTAAGTCTTTAGTTCATTTTGGATTAATTTTTGTGAGTAGTGTAAGATAAGAATCTAGTTTCATTCTCCTCCTTGTCTTTTCATGGCTATCAAGCTTTAAATAGTATTCCATTGTCTGGATGGGCCACAGGTTATTTATCCAGTCACCATGCAGACATTACTGACCATTCATCACAAACATGTAGATTCTTGGTTTTAAGCTTCGTTAGAGAGATCTGTTTCCATTTTTTTCCTTAAGCTTCAGGTTGTTACTTAATCTTGGGACAAAGATTTTACTACTAAAGCATAACCTTCATTATATTTAAAAAGAAAAGGCTTGCCCAGTAATTGCACCCCTGGGCATCTATTCCAAAGAAATAAAAACACGTGTGCGCAAAAACCTGCACGAAATATTTATTTTCAATAATCAAAAACTGGAGAAAAAAAGCATTCATTAGATGAATGACTACGCAAACTATGTTACACCCGTTTCATGGAATACTATTCAGTAACAAAAAGGAACTCTCAGAACTATTGATTCACATGACTTAGCTCTCAAGAGCCTTATGCTGAGTGAAAGAAAGGAGTCAGTTTCAAAAGGCTGTGCGCTCTATGATTCCATTTACATGCACAACTCACAAAATGACAAAACTCTGGAGATTGAGAACATAGTAGTTATTGTCAGGGGTTAGAGACATTGGAGGGAGAGAGTGGGCATGATTATAAAGTGGTAGCATGAAGGTAATCTTTGAGGTGAATATAACAGTGTGGAATTTGATTGATGCAGCACATGAATCCACACATGCTAAAATAGTGTAGAACTGTGCTCTTATTGTACTAATCCTGAGTTTCTGGTTTGATATTATAAGATATTATAAGTTATATAAGATAGAACCGGCGGGGAGAAACTGAGCTAAGGGCACATGGGACCTCTCTTTGCAACCCCCTGTGACTCTATAGTATTATTTTGAAATAAAAAATTTGGAAGAAAAATAGGAAAGTCTGCAGATACTACCAAGTCCCTCCAACTTAGTTAGATATGAACCCCAAATCTGTTTCCTCTGGGTTGGACAACAGCTGAAATTCCACTCAGCTTTCACAGACTCTAGCTGCTAAGCTTAGCTCTGTTCCTTGCCAGCTCCCCTCTGGACCCAGGTCATCCAAAGCTCGAAAGAGGTTTCTTTGTAGATCTGGGAGTTTGCCTTTGCAGGTGTCCTTTTCAGGATGTGTCCCCTTAGTTTGCAGTCACTCTTGTGAGCCCAAATTAAATCTTCTGGCACCTCTAGTCAGTAAGACTGTGGCCTCCTTCTTGAATTCAAGTCACCTGCCATTCATAGAATGCGGTGTTATCACAGGAACAACCAAATACACACAGATCGCTCCCATCGTGGTTTGCTTTTTTCAAGGATCAAATTCCCTCCAAATTCTGTCTGCTTTTGTTCAATCTCCACTACCTTCAAATAATTATATATAGATATATACATGCATAGATATTCATTTTATGTTATATATGTCACTATCACTTAAGTATGTACATATACATATAAATATATATAATATATAAAGCACCAAATGCATAAAAACAGACTAGAAACTTGCAATAACTCATATCTTTAAGAGAGTTTACAATTTGAAAACCACTTTTCCAGTGTTTGCTTATCAATCCTATGTGTTTTAAGGACTATTACTGCACAATGTATAATATTTAGATAAATTATCATGGTTTCCTAATTTTCTGATCATCCTTCTTTAGTCTTTTAGGAACACTTTATCCTCTATGGTCCCCATAACAATTTTGGTTCCTGAGGGTTCTCCTCATTTTCTGGTTATTTTCATTCTGGCCATTCCCGTGGGTAATCTCACTGACTTTTATATTTTTAAGTGAGCTGTAAGTCTCAAACTTGAATATCAAGTCATGATATCTCACCAGATTCTAACTCATGTATCTAATATCACTTATATATTCATAGACAACTCAAAGAACACGTTCAAACTTTAACTCTGTATCTTCCCCTAAGGCCTGATTTTATTTCTCTCTGTTTTGTTTCTTGAAAGGATACCACCTTTCTCAACACTCAAGTTAGAAACAAAAGTTGTCTCTTATCCTTCAGGTCCAATTACTTTCCAAGTCCTGTCAACTCTATGCCTTATTTATTTCTTGAGTTTCATCTTTCCTCTCCATTTAACTTCTGCAATAGTTCAGTCTACTACAATAAATTCCTAACTGGTCTTCTCATTTCTGATCTTTCCATGCACTGGGCCAGGGGTTACAGGCCTAAGAGGGCAGACAGCCAACTTGAACTGTGGTCTAAATTAAAGAGGAACCATGGGAGTAGTAAATGACTTTCTGGCAATATAGAAACCATCAAACTTAGAAAATTAGCATCAGCAAAAATAATATGCTCCTTTTCTTCTAATGATAGCAAACAGGTTTAGTATGTCTTGGGTAAATGGTGGGTAGGTAGACCACAGTCTCTGCTGATCCTATCAGAGGGCAGAGAGCAGAGAATAAAAACCTTTATTAAAAAAAAAGTGGACAAAGGGGTTCAACTGAGGTGACTTGCAATAGATTTCCTGGCTAACTCCAAGACTCAGCTCAATGGGAATGTAGCAAGTACACCCTCAGGATTATGGTAATCCACAATGGCATAAAATACAAGAATTATACATTTTTCCTTTATTTTTTACAAGTTTTTTTTTTAATGGAAAGTTTACATATAATTGCAAATTATATCAGGGCACTAACTATAAAAGGGTTAGGTACTCTAAAATGTACCCTGGGAATGAGAGCGGAGTATTGAAGGAAGGAACACGTTGAAAAGATAGAACCTCTCCTTAAGGTTGTCATCTGGAGAAGGTGTAGTTGTTGTCCATTGGTGGTGAAAAAGTCACTGTACTATCTTGGGTCAGGACTATTCATGGAAAGTACACAGAGCTGGCAGGCAAGAAAGGGACACTTCCACTGGGTTGTTGATGAGTTGTACTGATGAACAAGGACTGGAAGCAAGAAATTATGCTGGAGGTTTTAATTTGACCAAGGCTGGCAGATGACACCCACTATGGTGTATTTGCTGTCTTACCGTTTTTCTGTGGAGTTTCTTCATGCTTCATAGAGCATCCCTTAATATTTTTTGCAAAACTGGTTTTATAGTGATAAACTCCTTTAACTTTTGCTTGTCAGTAAAGGTTTTTATTATTCCTTCAGTTCTGAATGATAATCCAGCTGGATATAGTATCCTAGGTTGAAACTCTTTCTTTCAGCACTTTGAATATATTATAACATTCCCTTCTGGCCTGTAGAGTCTCATTTGAGAAGTCTGCTGACAGTCTTATGGGGGCTCCTCTGTATGTGACACGTTTTTCTCTGGCTGCTTTTAATAGTCTTTCTTCATCTTGTATTTTTGACATTTTTATGACAATGTGTCTGTTTGGGTTTCTTTTATTAGGAACTCTTTGAATTTCCTGGTTCTGGAAGCTTGCTTCTTTCTTCAAATTGGGGAAGTTGTAATCTATTATTTCTTCAAATATGGTTTCTGCCCCCTTTTCTCTCTCTTCCTCTAGGACCCCTATGACGTGAATGCTCCTTTTGATGCTATCCCAGAGGTCTCGAATGCTGGTTCTTGGAATTTTTTGATCTGTTTGTTGGTTTGATTGATTGAGTTCTTCTGTCCTGTCTTCCTGATCACTGATTCTGTTAGAAGCTTCATTCATCCTATTGTTGAGTCCTTCCATTGAGTTCTTTAATTCAACCATTGTGTCTCTTACTTGTTTGATGTCTTGTTTTAATTCTTCCCTTTGCTTCCTGACATTCTTGTTTACGGCCTCTGATTTCTGGATGCCCATGAGTATGTTAACGACTATTATCCTAAATTCTTCCAGGTAATTTACATATGTCTGCTGTATTCAGATTTTCCGTTGGGTTTTTTATTGGATACATCATTTCACGTATATTTCTCTGTGCCTTTGCCCTATTCAGCATTCTTTTTATATTTTTGTGGGTTCGGTTTCCCTGGCGGTGCATAGGTTTGACTTGCCCAGAATTGGCAATCAGGCTGCAGTTTCGCCTCTACCCACAAGGTGGCGATAGCAGGTAGCGTTGAGGCTTGGGACTACCTTCTCACTGTAAACCAGGGGATGAGGCACCCAATGGGCAGGATTTCCCATGGTTGGATATGCGGTGGACAGGATTTCCACTCTGGACCCCAGGCTCTCGTAAGTAATGGTTGTGAAAGGGATTTGAGCTCTTTGGCTGATTTCCAATTATGGCTGCGCCCAGTGCAATTGCACATGTGGACTCCAGCTCAGCTTCCAGTGCACTGGCTGGTTCTCCTTTCACCCCCTCCCAAGTTGGCCCACTGTGGCTTTGCATCTCAGCCCCACTGGGCCCGCCTCTTGCTGCTTCTGCAGCTAGTCCTGAAATCCCTAGCCTCCGCCCCACCGTGCATCCAGAGACTCCCCAGCTGCATCCCAAATCCAAATCTGCAGCTTAGCTCAGAACCATGCCGTGTGCTCTCACCTCCTGTTAGTCGTCTGCTGTTCTGTCTCCAGGTGAAGTGCCGGTTGTTTCTTGGTGTTTGTCTCAGGAAAATAGTTAATTTATTTTCGGGTTTTTTGGTGTCTCTAGGGAGCGACCCGAGAGTGCATCCTATCAAATCACCATCCGGAAGTTTATCTCCAAGAGCAATAATTTTGACTTAGATTATTACCAAAAAATTCAATGTCTGTATGTGGTACAAACATTTCTTTTCTGTAGAAATGTTGTGTAGTTATTCATGTCAATCAAACTTCTTAATATAACCCTAAGTGTGTATCCTATATTTCAAATATCCCCAAGCATATGGTGTGTGTTGAGGGGAGATGAGAAATAACATTGTCTCATGCAACCAGTTATCTAAAAAATAGTCACAATACAATGAATCAGTTCCTTCACATTGTCACCACGTTTCACATTTCATGTAAATCTGAAAAATGTGCTTATGCTTCAGTGGCTCCTCAGCACCAATATTAAACCCAATATCCTGGATGGTCTGTACCCCACCCCGACTCCCAAGTAAGCTCTCCCTCTCTCTCATGCTTTATCTCACACTTTCCCAAAGGAAAAAGTGTCCTTTCTACAGTTATCTCTAAATGCTGCACTTAACATGAGCCTCATAAGCAAGAAAGATCCATCTCTGGTTCATCATTATCTGGTCTATTGCATGCATGCCTCATGGCAGGTGCTCAAAACAGACTTACCTGAACAATTAATTTAATCAGGGATCAGCAAACTTTTTCTGTAAAGGACCAAAGAGTAATGTGGGACATAAGTCTGCAACTATGCAACTCTGCCATTGTAGCATAAAAGCTGCCACAGACAAAACCTTAACAAAGACAAATGAGATGATGACTATGTCTCAATAAAACTTTGTCTACAAAAATAGGTACAGAGCTGGATTTAGCCTGAGGATCATAGTTTGTCAATTCCCAAATTACACAATTAAATGAAAGAATAGAAATTTCATTGTAACCGTTCAGTTTTTACTCTAAACCCTGTTTTCCAAGAAGGCAAACTTCCCAGAGCCTTCAGCACACAAACTCTTCGTGATGTCCTAAAGCAAGGCCCAGACCAAAAGACACACCCAATGGAGGTAGGACAAGATCTGTTCATTTCATTTTCTCAATTAATAGCATGAATGGATTTGTTCAGATTCAGTGTCATCTAAAAGGATAATACTGTCAGTGTTCCTAAGTTATTAAAGCTGAAATACACCATCACATATATTAAAGGATAGAAAAACTTTCCGATGCTTAAGTCTGCGATACATTGCAGCAAATACCCCAGTATTTTCCAAAAGTGCAGGATCCCATGGAAAATGAAAGCAGTCAATGGAATAAAAAGCTGAACTCAAGCATGTGCACCTCAGCCATGATTAAGGCTGCTCTGAGGTTCGCAGGGGTGGAAGGGAAGGTAATTGGCTAAGTATCTGGAAAAGTCGGACACCGAAAAGATCTTTTAAGCTGGGTTCAAATACGAACTTTCACACTTATTCAGTGGGACCCCACAAATTATTTTAACTGTTTAGATCACAATTTTAACATATATAGTATGAGCATAATAATATCCATATTCCAGGAGTTGCTTAGAAATATGAAAATTATGTTTGAGGACGGTGGGGAAACACATTCTATGTGAGCCTGGCACTGTGCTATGTGTCTTCACAGATCGTGTTTCATGCTCTTCCTAGCAATTCTCACTGACAGACAATATAACATACATTTATTTATTTGCCATTTTCTACCTCCCTTCCCCATTAAAATGTAAGATCAAAAGGGTAAGGACCAGCAAAATGCAGCACTATGATACTAGAATGTAAAGGTGTCTGACTTACTTCTCATTTTTTTTTTTCATTTAGAACAAGGGAAACTAAGTTTCTTTTCATGGTTCTAATAAAAGCACCCTTTTAAATAAAATGTATTTGATAAAGTCAATATATAATGAGTTTAAGTTAATAGGTGTAAAAGTTAGTTGATTTAAGGAAAAGTATAAGTAGGTTATAGTAACTATGGTCACACATGCTGATATCGCCAAAAATATATAACTTCTTCTTAAATTGAGTCCTTGCTGGAGCTTAGGATTGCTGAGTGCTTTTTTTCCCAGAATCTTTCTGCTATAAACTGGTCCTTTCCCCACCCCTATTTTGTTTATTCTGATGACATAACAGTGCATTATAACATTATATAGGTTTAAGGTATGTATCATTATAAATTAAAATCTGTACATACTACATTAAATTTACCATCAACAGTCCATTTCTATCCTTCATCATATAAATAGCCTTTTACCCAATTTGTCCAACTCTCTTCTCCTTCCCTTATGGTAACCATTAATTTTACCTTATAGATGAAAAACCTATTTTTCAAAATGTAGTTCTTTCTTTTAGTTTTTCTATCTACTACATATGAGTAAAATCATATGGTATTTATTTATATTTTTTATCTGTCTTATTTCACTAAGCATAATTCCCTCTAGATCCTTCCATGTTGCTGCAAATAGCAGGATTTCATCTCTTTGATTACTGAGTAGTATTTCGTAGTATGTTTATGGCACGTCTTTATCCACTCACCTGTGATGGGCACTTGTTGTTTTTAGCTCTTGGCTATTGTACGTAGCACAGCAATAAACATGAATGTGTCTCTATCTCTTCAAATCAGTGTTTTCTGATACGGTGTTTTTATGAGAAATGGTCTTATCATGAGTAAAATGAATTGTAGATGCATTCTTGCCTTGGGATACCAAATATGAGGCGAAAGAAAAGGAAGCATGAGCATATCTGCCCAACTGCAAAGGGAAACGGTCCAAGTGCTTGTTTTCTTACTTTTCCCCTCATCTAATTTTGTTCTACCAACAAGAGTCTGTTTAGAAACTTCCTAGTCAGATGCCAAACATCTTGGAGCCAGACGTTATACAAGTCAAAACAAAAAGCAACAGAATTCGGGCATAAATGAAAGTGGGAAGTATGTCCATCAAGATTTCCTCACATTGTAAAGCAGCAAATCCCAGGGATGAGGACATCTTAAGTCAGGATCGCAGCCCACTGTGTGAAGTCCAAGGGTTTCTTCATGTCTCTTCTTGTTTCGCATCCCAAGCCATTTCCCTTCCTTGTTGTTTAAAAAAGGAATGAAATAGTATACTCTGATGAAATCTGTGGGTTTTGTTAAATTGGCTTTCAATTACACTGGAGTGAAGTAGGTAAATGGGGTGAGGGAAGACAGGTCACCGTTCTCAGCACTTTGTCTCAGTAAACTTCTTGACTCATGATGGATGTCCTTCCTTGATGACAGTAGTATTTCACATACTAAGAGGGTAGCCTTCTATATCAAAGCTTCTTCAACTTTAACACAAACACAGATCACTGGAGGATCTTCTGATTCTCTAGGTCTTGGTCGCAGGGGAGGGTCTGTGTTTTCAACAAGCTCCACTGCATCTAGCGATGCTGGTGGTGGTGACCCACAGGTCACACTGTGTAGCGAAGTTATGTCATCCTATGACACAGCATCTACCTGCATCATGCGTTCCCCTCGACGCTGAGTTGACATTTATTTTCAATCCAGAAACATTCTCCTAGGTCCTGGTGAAAATAGGAAGACAAATAAGATTTTACTTCTGCCCTCATTCAAGGTATGAATAAGGTTTAAAATCAAACCCGTGGGGAAGTTATATTCACAGAATATATACAAGATCATTGAGAATCAACTTAAAACATGTATATTAAATTATCTTTCTCTCCTCACACATAGTCAGACTCACCTTTCTTAGAAATTAAAGTTGGTTATATTTAGTACTTTTAGCACTTATTTAGATTCTTTAGATGGGGCCTGGAGGGAAGGGAACAAATCATTTAGATAGGCCTTGAAGGGCAAGAATGGACAACACCGAAAAACTTTTAGAATTTAAATTACCTTCAAAAATTTCTCTGGAGTGTCTGCTGCAAAATGTGGTCACATTTTGGATTCTACCCTCAATTTTGGTGAGACTCCTGTTTTTCAAGCATATGTGCAGCGCAAGCCCTAATATTAAGGCCCAGCATTTTGTCTGCCTTGAGTTTGGCGCTTTGGCCTAACTGCAAGTTCTACTCTCACTCTGCTCTTGCAAAACAAGGCTCTCCAGTCAAAAAACCCTCCTTAGCAAGGCAACCAGGCACATTCCCATTTATACTTGGTTAGTGGGTTTCAGTTCCCTATGAGCCCACAGCATTATTCAAACAAGTCAATCACATCCTTTAGTGGGAGCCTGAGTTCACTCTGTTCTATTAACATTGCAAAGTGTGACTCAGAGAGCCTGACTCTGAGTTCACTCTGGTCCTGAGTGAAACTCTTTTGTGTCCCTGTGGGTATGTGGTGTCAGACTGTCAATACATGTGCTTAATAGACTCATGTTGATGTCACCTATCTGGCGTTGGGTGATGTTTGTTTGGTTAAGCCCATAGCTATTTGGGCAGGAATTTCTCCTTTACCAATGAGGTGAATAGGGACAGAACAAAATGTAATTTGGCTTTGAGTGTGTTTTCAGTCTGATGCAGAATGGCATGCAGGTGGAGTTTGCTGCATTGACTTGGATTTCAGGCAACTCTGAAGTTCCCTTAATTATCATTATTGCCTCACAGGCATTCAGGCATGGGTTTATGTTAACCTCCAGATGCCTCCATATTTAAAACACTTGATTTCTATTTTAGTAATCCATCTGTACTAAAACTTTTCATTGTCTAACACAAAATTGGAAGTATTTCAACCACTAGTATATAATATAATTTATCCTGAAATCAATTTGGATTGTGTTAAACTCATAATCATTGCTAAAATAGGAACACCATAAAAAATGTTGAGCATTATTTGTAATAGTCTCAAACTGGAATTCCCATTAAGTCTCACTATCTTAACTCAAATAAATAAATAAACGGAGGTCTATGTATACAGTGAAATACTACATAGGAATGAAAAATAAAGTTTAGTCACATGCACAACTTGGATAAATTTCATAAAAATAAATTTAAAGAAGTCAAACATCAAAGAACATATTTGCATGATTACAATATATATAATTCAGTTGATATGTATATGTAGACATATACACACATATATAATGCAGTACACAATAGAATGCTACACAGTCTTAACAGAAAATGAAATCCTATCATTTGCAACAACATGCGTGGAACTAAAGAGGATGATGCTAAGTGAAATAAGTCAGAAGGAGAAAGACACTCATATACAAAATATAAAGAAATAAAGCAAAGGAACAGACTTAAAAAAAAAAAACACCCTCAAAACCTTGGACTTTGACAATAGAACTGAAGTGACCAGTAGGGAAGTTGGTGGGAACAGGAACAGTTGCGAGGTAGTGGACAGGGTCCAGTGGATAGTGGTGGAGGACTTTAGGTAATTAGGTGGTAGGTGTGGTGCTTTGTCATATATGTGAGGAATGATGAACCTGTGCATACAGGTTTATTTCATAAATCAAAGTTACCTCAATAAATAAGGAATTAAAAATAATAAATAAAATTCAAAAACATTTTTAAATAGGCAAAATGAACTCATGATATTAGAAATCATGATAGTGGGCAACTTTGGGAAAGAGAAAGGAGATAGTAGTTTGGAAGAGAAATGTGGGCATCTGGCAGAGCATTTAATGTTCAATTTATCGACCTGGGTTATGGTTTAATGGATGTATTCCCTTTATAATAATTGCTGTTCTGCACACGATTTTCTTTCTTTTCTTTTCTGTATGTATGCTGTACTTCAGTAAAAGAATATGCTGTGCTCATAAAAATATTGATATCTTTTCACCCATGTAGTCATTTATTAAATGTCTGCTATGTGCTTAATATAAAGATGAGGTTTCTGTAATGAAGAAGGCAGGCATGGTCCCTATAGTATCTCAAGATGGTCCTTGATGGTAAGTGATAAAGCCCTTAAGAGATGTATATGTAAACTGTCAGAGGCATTCAAAGGAGGGAATATCATTTCCAGCTCAGGGCTGAGGAAAGATCTCACAGAGAAGGCAGCACTACAGCTAAGTTATGAGGGCAGGTGACATTTTAGATATGTTGACAAGTTAGAAGACACTGTAGGAAGAGAAAATGGAGCCAATAGAATGAGTCTAAGATGAATGGGGAAGTCAAATTCCTTAGGATGGCTGAAAAAAAGGAATGCGGTAAGAAGTAAGGGGAAAGGAAGACAGAAAGGGAAAGCTGAGTTTTGGAAGCCTGTATGTCAGGCTAAAGGGGTCAGTCTCCATCCAGCAAAAGGTAAGCTTTTAGTGAAGGAGAATTGAGCTTCAGGGAGTCAAGAATAGGTGTAGATGTCATAGCCATTAGATCATAGGTGGGGAGGTCCACTACTAGGAGGACAGGTAAGGGAAGTTGGTTATAATAAAGACCTGAGGTGTTAAGTGCTTGAATCCATGTGCCTACAGTGTGACAGACAGGAGCTGATTAAAAACTGAAAGGACCATATGAGTTAAATGGATCTGATATTTTAATCCCAGTTCTACCACTTCACTGATGTGTAAACTTGAATAAATTAAATAACCTCTCTGTCAGTTTGTTCATCAATAAAGTGGGGTTGACAAACAGTTGTGCTAAGGATTTTATGAATATATGTACACTCATAAGAGAAACTCCATAAAAGCTAGTGTCTGTTGTAATTATTATTACCATCTTAGCCAGACATAACTCAATTTTCTTTGTGTATAATCTAAATTAGATTCCTTTCATCCAGGAGATGAACTTCAACTTTTAAGGAAGCAATCTCCTTCTGCCAACTGAAGCTCTTTTAAAATTCTTCCCAAACAGAGTATATAAAAATAAAACAAAAGAAAATGAACATTTCTATGTGTGTATGTGTGTCCATGCATTTATGCTTCATTTCACATTCCCAGCATTAATCATAAAGGACACGCTTCTAGAAATCAGTAACCATGATCAACTCTTGAGCTGAGCTGATGACCCTGCTCTAGCAAGTCCAAGCACAGCCTCAAGATCATGAGTTACACCCTTCACTCCTTTGGGCTAGAAGAGAGGCATTTTCGTGAGGGCATTGGTATTTATTTATTTAACAACATGCACCACTCTGTCCGACTCAAAAAGTGGTTAGTGTATGTAGCAAAATCCATGTAAACAAGTCTCCCATGAGCCATTGCGAAGATCCTCAGTCACTTCATGCATAATGGAGGCTTATGTAAGTATGCATTGCCTCAGGCGGGCGCCTTTTCAGAGCTCCTAGGGGTTTCGCTTGTGATTTTTGTGTTCTCTCTTCTTCAAATGTTTGGGTTCTCGGAGCTGTCATGCCACAGAGATGATTTCAATCCTGGATTGAAAAGCCTATCCAAAAAAAAAAAAAAAAGCAGAAAGTGAGCATTTATTTTTCCCTTCAGAATAAATTTGTCTGACATGAAACTCACAAAATGGTTGTCAAGAAAATAGGCTTAGTTTCACCAAACAGTGAAGAATGATCTGGACTTTGAAAGGCATCTTATGAAAAGAAAACTTTAGGTCAAAGGGTTTATCTCCATAAAACATATTCTGCTTATTGGGGTTTATTATTTTACATTTAAAATTTACTAGACATATTTATGGCAATTGAACAGATTCAACTTAGTTTTAGTTTTGCTTAAATCTGGGTTACATTTGCTATATTATGTCTTTCATGTGGAGTCCATTTATCTAGAAAGCTTATCAAACTAGACTATAGGGAATAAGCATCCCTTTTGGTATATACACAATTTTAACAAGCTTGGGTATCTGGATTCATGTTAGAGAAGATTAAAAACAAGAGGGAAGCTAGAATTAGACACACTGACAATTGTAAGAGATGATGGCTGACAACCTGACAGTGAAATAATAAGAAACTTCCAAAGCACATGCATAAAAACATAAAACCAGCAGTTTGGAGTCATTAAATGTAGGGGCAAATCAATAGCTACTGACCTCCAAATCATATTGAGAAATCTTTCAAACAGTCATCATGTGTACATCATAAAAACACTGAGCATTTTTAAATGTTTTCCATCCAAAATGGTATAAATGGATTTCCCTGCATTATGGGGACAATCTTGAGATATTTAAAATGTATGTTTATATGTGTAGGACTTATTCTTTAATGTCTATGAATAAAAGAAATGTTAGTATATATAAAAATGGCAGCATCTATCAGTTGAATTAGTTTTAAAAAATAAAAAACATGCTATGAGAACTACTATAGAATCTTTCCTTTTAAGTCAGTTTCCTATGTAGATTCATATATACCACATTTCTAAAATGACTTCTTGGGAGTGTTCTTTGGTAAATTGCTTGCAAAAGATGCTTTTTAGAAAAGCAAATGACCAAGGATGTTAAAGTTATATTCATAATACATACACATATTAACTATATTAAAGTCTCTAAGAAGTTCCCCAGAAAAGGAATATTCTAATCTCTATTAGACCTTATTTTTCCTAAAACTGTTTGACCAAAACATTTTTTCATGTAATAATTATCCCATTTTACAATATCCACCTTTCTCTCAATTGCCTGTTTGGATAGTCTCTGACAATGGTTCTCGTATCAATCAAGGTCCTCATAGGAAATGGACAACAGACTCAAAAGGGTTTTACCTAAGTGAGTTTAACAAAGAGATTTCAGAGAGGTGTGGTCAGAAATAAGAGAACCAGCAAGTTTCATGTTTTTGTAGTGAGGAAAACTGTCATCCTCCCTGGACCTGAAGGTCCAGAGGGAGCTTACTGTGCTACCAACGTGCACTGGACCCAGACAGGTGGAAGAGGAGATGTCTCTAGCAGTTTGGCCAGTGGTGTGCTTTTCGTAAATGTTTAATAACCAGCTCTTCAAGGAGAAAAAATGACCTGCTTGTAATATTTGTTCATTTTCAAGGTGTAAATCTTCCCTTGATGACCAATTTCAAGCTACCAATGTGAATTCAGTGAGCATGGAGTTGAGAAGAGATGCAGAGTTAACCCTATTATACAGAATTTCCATCATAGAAACATAATAGACGTAAGCAACAAGAGAGCACGCATAACAGTAAAAGGCAGTGAAATTACTAGGAGGTGATGGGTTCTGAGTATTTATTATTATTATTATTATTATTATTATTATTATTATTATTATTATTACTATCATTATTGCTATTATTATTTTAGGAAGTATTTACTTAGAGGAAGAAAGCAGGCAGGGATGAAGGCAAGTGGGCAGGTAACTAGACAGAGGAGGAAAAAGTATTGATCAGGTGTTTGGTTATTTCTCCCCAGTCATGGGCCACAAACTCGTCCTTGGGTTTTATATGGACTAAGCCATCTGGAACCACAGACTTAACCACTGAGCTAGCAGAGCAAACTGTGCTTTGCGTACTTACTATTTATTATTTATTTATTTATTTTAAAGGAAAGGTGCAGGCAGGGATGCAGGTGAGTAGGCAGACAGGCAGGAAGAGAGGAGGGACTTCCAGGCTAGTTTTAGGGCTTTGGGTGATACAGGTGGGAGCAATGCTATACCTGGAAGTTCAAAGATTGGAATGAAGCTGAGAAGGATCACATAAGGGGATGAAGACACTCGGCCCTTAAACAATTCCAGCAGAACTCAGGAATGCCCCTGAGCTGAGAGGCAGAGATTAGAATTTGGGGCAGCTAAAATAGCTAGAATCTGCAAGCCGTGTGTTTGAGTCAACTCAGAATGTCAGAACAAAATTCCATGGCTGACACACTTGAACAACGGGACTTTATTTCTCACAGTTCTGGGTGTGGGGAAGTTCAAGACCAAAGGGCCAGCTGATTTGGTTACCTGACAAGTGTCCTCTTCCTGGATCAAAAATTGCTGCCTTCTCACTTTGTCCTCACATGACGGAGAGAAAAGGCTCTGGTTCCTTCTCCTAAGGACACAAATCTCATTGTGGGGCCCCATCTTCATGACCTCAACTGAACCTGGTTACCTCTTAAAGCCTCACCTACAAATAAAGTCATATGTTGGGGTAGGGCTTCAGCCTATTAATTTTGTTTTAGGAGAGATATAAACTTTCAGTTCATAGCAAGAGGGCAAAAACAAATGGAGCTATATAAAGGAATTCCAGAAGTTTCATGGATTTCACCCACAAGTCCTTAACTGAACACTAGTGTGTACGTGCCAAAGGCAAGATAACCAACCAAAGCATCCCAAAGAGAGGCAACTAAAGGGTTGACAATGAAGCAGTGATACTGAGATCAAGCAGCGCTGGAGGACATGGGAATTCCAGCTCAGCTATGGCTGAAGGGATCTTGTTAACATCTCCTTAACAACATGGGCATCTAACAGAAACATAAAAAATGCATGCTTTAAAGTAAGCACCATCTCTAACAGCCTTTCTCAGCTGGAGTTCCATGAGAGAATTAAGTCCTAATACCCTAAGGAATCCAGAGTATGGTGTAGTAACTTCTTTCCGAAGCATCTAAGACAAAGGTCAGCAAGCATTTTCTTTCAAGGACCAAATAGTACATTTTTGGTAGACTCTGCGGGTCAAGAAGCAAAACGATACTATATAGATACTTCATCATTTAAAATAGCGTTAATTGTTATATGGTTATTAGATGTAAAGCCATTCTTAGCACATGGGCCATACAAAAATGAGATGGACTACATTTTGCCTCAAGGCCATAGTTTACTGACTACTGATCTAAAATAATACCATTTTGAAATATCCATGGAAAAATTGATAAAATAGCCACTCAAATCATCTTTGTGTGTTAAGTGGTTTCAAATGAAGAAATCTGATTAAGAAAGGCTGCAAATAGACCCACTATAAATCTGACCTAGAACCAAATCTTTAGAAAATATGTATGGGGGCAACATTTGGAGACTGTGTCTGGAATGATTAGAGATGTTTCTGTAATACCTTAAGCTTTCCATGTATCATTCCCAACAAATCATCTAGCCAGCCCTGCGCAGTTCACACTGTTCAGTCCATAAATGTGCTGCTTACTTGGGCAACATCAAGAAAATGGTCTCGAAAAGAAGGTAACAGAATGCAGAGTCTCTGTGATACATCATCCATAATGTTCAGTAAAAATGCTTTTAAAAATAATTATGCAAAGAGACAAGAAAATATAAACCCTAGTTGAGAAAAAAAGGGAATAAATATAAAGTGGCATTAAGATGCACTACTAAAATGGATAGAGTAGAAAAAGACTTAGAAGCAATTTTACAGATATTTTCAGAGAATCAAGGGAAAACACTATAAAAATCAGTGAATATTTGCACTCCTATTATACTTTGTTCATTAAAACATTGGCGCATTTGCTACATTTATTTTTTTGCCTGTTTAAAATTCATGCTCCATTAACACTAGAAGCACATTAGGGGGACAAACTAGTCTGTTAGATCTTTGCTATCTCTTAAACTCAAACCTGGCACATGGTATGTGCTCAGTAAATATTTGGTAACTTGAAATACTAAATTTACTATAACAGGTAGATAAGCATCAACACTTCCTCAAATTTCGTAAGAACACAAAATGATTGAATTTCTTCCAACAGAGCTTTTCGATAAATATTCAGTGTTTGCTACTTATCAGGCTTGTACTAATCACTATGAATACAATGAGTCAGACATGTTAGTCTCTGTCTTCAGTAAGCTCTCATTTTAATGTCAAATATAGAAAGAAAATAACAATCAGAGCATAATTTGGTTTTTAGAACTATCATAAATATATGTACAGGGTTTGTAGACAGAAGATATAAAAGGGAGGGCTTCCACATAATCCTCCAAGAAAATAATAAAATGTGAAGTGAGTTTTTGGTGAACAGAGGGCAATTTACCAGCAGAAATATAAAAGGTAAGGGCATTGTTAATAGAGAAATACAGGTAACAAATACAGACCTTGATGAGGAGGTGGGTAAAAGAGATGGAATGCAGAAGGACACTGACACTGACTCTAGCACTAGTTGCTAGCAGTTAAGAGAAATGCGGGATAAAGTAAGAAGTAGAAATAAACTTCCAAGTGTCTGGTTTGTTGGTTTGTTAAAATTAACTCTTCAGTTTTCTTAACTCAAAAATGTTTCTCCCATAATATCCTCATTTTAGCAAATGACACCATTGTATGTTGTGTTGCTCATGATGACAATCAAGAAGTATCCTCAATTCCTCATTTCTTATCCACCATCACCATCCAAACTCTAAGTACTGTATCTCTAAGATCAACTATTCTACTAGCATCCTGACTTATTTCTCTTTTACTCCTTTTGTTCCCCTTTAATCCATTCTCTCAGCAATCCATAGTAACCACCATAGTTGCTAAAAAGTGCAAGAAATATTTTTCAATGGTTTATCACTTCACATAGACTAAAATCCAAGTTCTTTGTTTTGTTCTCCACACCCTTACATAAGTTTATGTCCCATGTTTTCCTCTCCATTTAAATTTAGTGACACCTTCTGGATAATTTTCATGCTCAGTGACACTAAGTCCTCAGGTTTTCACGTGTGTTTTTGTTGATATTGCCCCCTACACTGGGTCTTCCCCATAGTCCTCAGGTAGTTCAATTCTTTTCATCCCAGTCTAGTTTTCAAGTCACATTTTCAGAGATACCTATTATCTATAGAAGTTCCCTGGGTTTCTTTAAAGAAATTGTTCTTGCTTCTTACTAATCAAATAAAACACAGATATCAAAAAGCTTCATAGATATATTATTAATAACTCATTATATGGCAACCACCTTTGTATCTAAGACCCATATCAAGAAATAGAATTTTGACAGACATTCCAGAAACCATCCATTGACCCTCATTTTCAGCACAATATTTCCACTTAAGTAACTGAATTATATAATGTTTTCTTGCATTTTCTATAGTTTTGTCACACAAGTGTACATTCCTAAACATCACAAGTGTAACTATTTTTATTTTCATGCTTTTTAAATTCTCTATTTATAGATCCAATCTTTTAATTAGAATTTTAAATTTAAAAATTCAAACATAATTTGCATATAATATAAAGTACATGGATTTTAAATAAAGAATTAAATGAACTTTAACAAATGTATACACCCATGTGACTAATCAAGTCGTATCCCATCTCCATTACTAGTATCTGAAATTATGTCTCCTCAAAACTCATGTTTAAATCCTAACCCCTTCAAGGTGATGCTATTAGGACATAAGGCCTGTGGGAGGTGATAAGTTCATCATGGAGCGCCCCGATGAAAGGGTTTATTGCCCTTATAAGAGAAAGCTTTGCCCTTTTATCGTGAGGACACAATAAATTGATACCGTGTATGAGGAAACGGGTTCTCACCAGACACTGAATTTGTTCATGCAAATTTGGATTTCTTAGGCTCCAGATCTATGAGAAATGAATGTCTGATGTTTACAAGTCACCCTGTTTATATCTGAAATGACATCCATGATTCCAGAAAGTTCTATCCTAACCATTTTGGTCAGTTGCATTCCCAAGAGGCAACCACTGTTTTCTAATATCTGTCCCAAAATTTCATTTAAACCATTCTAGAACTTTATGTAAATGAAAAATGGAATCATAGAGCATTTTCTCTTTCGTATTTCATATTTCCACGCCACATAATGATTTTGAGAATCATCTTCATTAATTTGTGTATTGGTAGTTTCCTTCTTTATATTGTTGAGTAGTAGTCCATTGTATGAACATACAATAACTTGTTTCTCTATTCTTCTGTGGATAGACATTGGGCTGTTTACAGTTTTCAGCATTATGAATAGCGCTGTCATAGATATTCTTATAAAACATGCATTGCAATATTACTTACAATATATGAAAACCAGAAATAACTTAAATATCCAATAGTAGAGGATTAAACAAGCAATAATAATGCAATAGAAACTGTAATTATTCAAAATTATGTTTACAAAAATTCTTTTTGCAATGAAAAATGCTTAGAATGCCAAAGGAGAGAAATAGAATGAAAATTTATTTTTGAAATATAATTTCAATACTGCTAAATATATGCATGTGCATAAATTATATGCATATATGAATAAAACTGCACCAAAATATTAATGGGAAATTTCCTTAGTCTTTTGGCTGTAGGTGACTTTAGTTTTTAAATGTATTCTTGTATTTTCCCATTAATTCACACATATTTATTTTATAATCAGAAATGAGCCAATTTATAAATGGAAATTCTGTAAGGAAAATTTATATTCACCTATGATTCAGAAAAAGTGAGATAATGGGGTCATTTTGCCTAGGTTTAAACAATGAATATTATTCTTCTGAGCTTGTGACATTGCTTTTGTCCCACAGTCTGCAAATTCAAAGGAGGTTATGTTAGGGGTTGGTTAATTTTTATGAAAACATTGTGTAATAGTAAAACAAACAAGCAATGAAATCATGCAGATCTGTAGAAGTAAGAACTCTCATACCACAAACATTAAATTTCTGCAGCACCCAATGCCTACGCATAGTAGTTTCTATCAAAGTTCTTTGAAGGCGTGAATGCGTGACCTGATCTGATATTGTATAAAGACTCTATACCCACCAGTGCTTTTAAAGAAATGTTGACATGATCACCAAGAAGACAATGTATTTATCTTGATCTCGGAAGATGAGGGAACAGGACAAAAGAGGCTCTAGCAAGAAGGTAAAACATGGGCTAAATATTTATGGATAAATGGAAAATTCTTTAAACAAGGGAGGTTAGTCTTCCAGACAGAAGAAACCACATGGAAAATCTGGGACAAGATGCCACATTCTGGTGAATGCAATCCCTGAGAAGTGCTAATGTAGCGGGTCTACCAATATGCAGATAGTTGAATTCTAAGCTTGAGAAGGTTGGAAGGACATAAAATTGCCAAACAGCAGTGAGAAACAGCTGAGTTTACTGCTTGTCTGGCAAAGCGAAGATGTGACCCTTAGGTTTGAGCTCCGTTGGTCAGCCAACGGAAAGGGTAAGATATAGGGCAAAAGAAGGAAGTTCACCAGATAAGGCATAATTCTGAACTCAGGCCTCTGGTTGGCCCAAGGAAACACTGTAAATTCTTCATGATTGGTTGCCTTTGGGATGCATGTTGTTGATGCTGGAAAGACGGGTTTTAAATGGTACAGAGTAAGTTGGGTGAAATGCAGGAGGGCAGGGAACAGAAAAACCCTTGCTCATATTTTCAAGAACTATGTATCTCTTTAAATAAGAGAAGATAAGGAGAAATTCATTAGGGACCCTGTGTGGCTTTCTAAGAAATTTTAACTCTTATTAACCAGTCTCCTAACTGGTCTTCCTTGCTTTAGTCCTAGACTTTTACAATCCTCCATAGCTTAGAAGTCACAGCTTGATTGTGCCCATTTAATAGATATTTCTTGAAGACATACCAAATGCTGGACACTCTGACTCTTCTGCTTAAGTCTTTCTATGGGTTCTTGTTATTTATAAAGTCCAGAATCCTTCTTGGTACACCTAAAATTGTCTTAACATCTGATTCCATTCTCCTTTTTCGGTTGTTCTTCAGAGTATTCCCCTGATTAAATCACCTCCTGAAAAGCCACTGCTCCCTCACTTGTCGCGTCATCGTTTATATGGTTATGTGTTTTGGGAACCTCTTTCTTAGCCCTGTAAAACTGCAGTTTCCCTATCTACAACATGGAGTATCCATCTCCTAGGGATGATTTGAAGGTCAAAAGTAATCTGGTTCATAAATGACTTAGCCTGGGTCTTGCTTGATGGGAATTGCTCATTTTATAACTGTTATTCTAATTGCAACAGGTGGGGCTCCATGAAGATATATGGAGACATATAAGTGCCTGCCTGTCCCCCCATCTTTCCCTAGTAAAACTGATAAGCTGATTCCACTTCAAACCAATATGTGCTTAATATTCATGTAGACAAGACTTGAACAGCAGGGGCTCAGAAGAATATCGTGCTTCTCTCCTATAGATGTGTTTACATCACACTCATCAAAGCAAATACTCAAGCAAACTGATCAAGCCCATTCCCCTTAGAGAAGGAATTTTAGCTCTTTAATATTGACCTTCTCCCTAGGGATAATTCATTACCCTTCCATTTAACCTAATCATACTAGGCCCCAGGGCTATATGCAAGGGACAGATACAGAGGTTTTTCCGTCAGCCAACTGCCAAGTCCAAATTAATATTCTAGCAAGAGGAGAAGGAGAATTTATTTTACTCCTTTGCATAGGGCACATATTGAATTATAACTTTCTTTTACCATATTTGTAGTATAAGGACTAATTCTAATTTTGAGAAATGCATAAAGCAAGCATTTTCAGACCGTAAATGTCTGCCTAGTAGGTATGCAGAATCTCTAATATTTCGGATGATCTGGCTGTACCTTGCCTGAGAACAATAGACATAGTAATAGCCTATTCATGGCAGGCATCCTAACACCCCATCTATGGGATGGGACTAAGGGTTTTCCAGACAAAGCTGCCCAGGCTGTTTCTCAACCCAGGCTTTTATTACCTTGTCTTTCGTCTACTATATCCTTGCGTATGCCATCTGTGTTAGTGTCACAGGACTGCCGTAATAAATTGCTGCAATAACTGGATTGTTGAAACAGCAAATATTTATTGTCTCACAGTTCTGGAACCTGGAGGTTCCAAATCAAGGTGCCAGCAGGATTTACTCCTCGGGGATCTGGGGGAGAATCTATTCCTCGCCACTCCCCTAGTTTCTGATGGTTACTGGCAATCCTTGGCTTTCTTTGGCTTGCAGACATGTCACTCCTATTTCTGTCTCTGTCACTGCTTGACATTTTCACTGTGGGTCTCTGTGTCCAAACTTCCCTCCTCTTATAAGGACAGAAGTCATCATTAGAGTGCAGCCGAGTCACATTCATCTAGTGTGACTTCGCCTTAACTTGATTTGATCTGCAAAGTCCCTATAAAATCACCTTCATAGGTACTGGGGGTTAGGACTTGAACAAGTATTTGGGGAAAACAGAATTAAATTCACAACTTTCACCTGTCAAGCACCTAGCAATCTTCAAGGCTCAATGGTATTCTCAGAGAAGATGTTCCTGGTCCAGACCTCCCAGGTAGAACTGATCGCTCTTTCTTCTTCTCTCTGATTCTCTATTTGACTTTCAGCCACCTGTGTCTTATAAATCTCTTTGCCCCTGTCAAAATATGTAAGCATCAATAATATTTGGGCATCACATTAAGAGTTTCCCTCTTCTTCTCTCACACGCTGTACCTCATTCCAGCCTTCTTAAAAGTTGTCTTTGTGTTGCAAGCCTTTTTTGTTGGTTAAGGTAATGGGCAGAGCTGAAATGGACAGTCTGAAGGAGGTGGTTAACTTGATTTACATGAGAAATAAAATGAACCACTCTCAAAGGAAAATAATATATCCAGGAGTCAGAAGGAAAATGGGAGATCTGAAGGCCTCTTGAGAGCAAACAGAGTGTGTTTTTTTGAATCACCATTGAATAACAGTTCCTGAATTTTGGCAATTATTGAATAAATTAATCTTATGACCTTTGAGAGCCATTGAATATGTAAGGGTTGGAGAGCAGAGAAACAAGAAAACGTGCTTTAGAAAGACCACTGTTACAAAAGTCTAGATTTTGTAGAGAGGTGTCCCCAAGGTTCTAGAACTCAAATCCCTTGTTTTTCACAAATGAGTTTGGTCTCAGTGCCAACTATTTCTCCTTCCTGGACTTCTGAATTTTCCTGAGGAAAATATAATACAAACTCAAATTGAAGGACATTATGCAAAATACCTGAATAAAACTCCTCCAAGTCACCGAGGTTAACAAAAACAAAGAAAGTCGGAGAAAATTGTCAGAGATTTGAGGAGGCTAAGGAGATACTTTCCCTGTAAGTAATGTGATATTGAGTAGGACTCTGGAAGAAATTTTAAAAAAAGACATCAGAGGAAAAAGTAGTGGAATAAGCATTGGAACCAGTGCTGGTTCCTTAGTGACAAATATGTCACAGTTGTGTAATTGGATAACATTAGAGGAAAATGCTTCAGGGAACTCTGTGCTATCTTAGCACTTTGTAAATCTAAAATTTCTGTTGTATCTTTTTTAAAAAGTTTTTGAAAACCAAATTTATTTTACTTTGTGTAAATAACATCCCACTTTCCTGTCTTATCAAATGCTCTAAATGCACTGACACTTTCTTGAATTTGGAGATTACTGAAACTCAATAGGTGATAATTCTGCCTATCCATGGATTACCACTTTACAGGATCATTTAAGAGTGTGAAGAGAGCCTTATAAATTCTTGAATTTCAAAGATCAGTAACAGTTCAGATAAAATCTAGAAAGTTATCAATGCTGTATACTATTCCTTCTGTCAAGTAAGAAAGATAACTTTTTACAAAAATTGCTTTCTGTTATAAGCAACAAATTAAAAAAGAACAACAATTTTAACACCCCAAATTATAAAGAATAAGAATAAAGAAAATCCTCTTACTTTTTTGTAGTCTTTAGGATTTTCTACATCTTGCCATATATGAACCCAGTTCATCTCTGGACAGTATGTTAAGGGAAATAAGTCAGTCACGAAAGATTAAACATTGTATGAATCTACGTCTAAAGCAGCATAGGAACAGAAGTACCACGTGTCTGCCAGGTGCTGGGGAGAGGGGGAAATGTGGAGTTTCTGTTCAATCAGTTTAAAGTGTGAGTTATGCAAAGTGAATAAGTTTGAGATCTGTTGTACAGCGCTGTATCTGTAGTTAACAATAACGCACTACACACTTAAAATTGGCTAAGAAGGTAAATCCCATGTTAAATATTCTTAGCACATTAGAAAAACCTATTTAATTAGATATTTATCTTTATGAAAAACACCTACTTTTTTGTAATTTTCTGAAGATTGTCAAAACTGTTTTGTAGATGTAGAACAGCATTCAGGAACCACTAGGGTAAATCTGTTCTGACGCCTAAGAAAGTCACTAGAAGGGCTCTCTGTTTGGTTTTGTTGTTTTAAAAAATTTCTGATATGGTTCTGTTTCCTCATAACGTCACTCTTTTTCTTGTTTAAGAGTTTTTTGGTTTTTTTTGAGCCAACAGAAGTGCAATTTCTACTTAGAACATTAAAATCAGCTTACATCTAGCTTTTCTGTTTGCTAGTGTAAGACCTTGATCAAGTTGCTTTATCTCTTTAACTTCCTTTTCTCCCACAGTGTGGGACTATAATCCTGTAATAGGCAATCTCTAAAATGGCCTCCAACATTCCCACTTCCTGGTATTCATACCTTTGTGTAATACACCTCCCTCAAGTATGGACTAGATTGAATGATCTCTTCCAACAAACAGGCTATGTAGAAAGTAATGAGATGTTACTTCTGAAATTAGGTTACAAAGAGACTATGGCTTCCAACTTGAGAGATCTCTCCACTGTCTTGCTCAATCACTATAAAGAAGGTTAGCTGCCATGTTTTGAAATGCCTTATGGTGAGACCACTATGACTATGAACTAAGGGAGACCTCAAAGAGATGAGAAACTGAAGCCTACCAAAATCATCTGAGTGAGCTTGGAAGCTGATCCACCCCTTTCTTTAGATGAGACCCCAGTCCAGATCAACACACTGCAAGCTCCTGAGAGTCCTTGATCCAGGGTACCCAGTTAAAACACAGTCAGAATCCTAGCCACAGAAATCATGAAATAATAAATATCTATTTGCTTTAAACTACTGAGTTTTGGTATAATTTGTATATGGCAAGAGATAATTAATAAAAATGCCTGTCTTTCAAAAATTTTAAGTGAGATTGGTGTATGACAAAGGAATCATGAGCATAAAATAGAGGAAGGAAAGTCTATTCAGTGAATGGTATTGGGAAAACTGGATAGTCACCTGTAAAAAAAGAAATCAGATTATATATTAGCTCCATACATAAAAGTTAACTCAAAATGGATCAAAGGACTGGGCATAAGACCAGAAACTATAACATACATAGAGGAAAATATAGGAAAAGTTCCCCATCCATCCATCTCAAATATGTCTTTGGGGAAGGAATGCATATGGCAAAAGAAATCAAAGTAAAACTTAACACTTAGAACAACATCAAACTAAAAATTTCTGTAAAGCAAAAGAAACCACCACTGAAACAAAAGAGGCAATGCACAGAATGGGAAAAGATATTGGCACAACATACAAGAGACAAAAACTTAACTTCTAGAATACATAAGGAACTCATACACCTCAATGACAACAAAACAAATACCTACTCAAACAATGGGCAGAAAAAGTGAATAAGCACCCATATAAAGAAGACTTACAGATGGCCCACAAACACATGAAAAAATGCTCTATGTCACTCATCAATAGAGAAATACAAATAAAAAGCACAATGTGATAGTAACACAAACCAGTGAGGAACAACAAGTGTTGGAGGGGGTGTGGAGAAAAAAGAACCTTTCTTCATTGTTGGTAGGAATGTAAATTAGTGCAACCTCTTTGCAAACAGTATGGAGATTCCTCAAGAAAAAAATAAAGGTGTAGCTAACATTTGATCCAGTAACGCTACTTTTAAGTATATATCTTGAGAATACAAAAACTGTGAACAGAAAAAATAACTGCACACCTTATGTTCACAGTAGCACAATTCATAGCAGCCAAGACATGGAAAGCAACTTAAATGTTCATCAGCAGATGACTAGATAAAGAAGATGTGCTATATGTACTCCATGAAATTCTATACAGCTAAAAAAAAAGAGAAAATAATTCATTTTGCAACAATCTAGATGAAACTGGAGGGAATCATGTTAAGTGAAATAAGCCAGAAAGAAAAAGAGAAGCATAGGATGGTTTCACTCATATATGGAATATAATGAAATGAAACAAATAAACAGACAAATCCTAACTAAATTATTAGGACACAAAACAGTGGCTACCAGGGAGATGGGGGATGCGGGAGGGAAGGAAGGGGGAACAAGGTGGAGGCAAAGGGCATTAGCACTCTGATGGTGGGTGTGGTGTGAAAAGCACACAGACTGAGGTACAATTTCAATATCCTAACAAGCATAAAGCAATGTAAACAAAAGAAATAATAAAATTTTTTAAAAAAGAATGAGAAAATGTGACTGACTAGATTACATACGCCAATGAGCTAAAATATATAAAGCAGGAAACACAAAGCCTTGCTTAATAGAAGACTTATAAATGTTATTTCCTTACTCCCTGTGCCTCTAAAATAAGAATAATTATACTTGGTCTACTATGAGAATGTTTGGAAAACTGTAAGGTACTATAGAATTATAATATGTGTAATAATGTAAGATATTATAATAGGAAAGAAAATAGTATTACTTTAGAAGCTGTTTGGCGTTTACTCTGGTTGACCCAGAAAGAAGGAAACTTTTTTCTTCAGAAGAGACGAGCTCTTTCGTTTAGGGGAAAGGATATGCTAAGTAAATATGTATAATTTTTATGGAAAAGAAAAGAATTCAATGAAAGCTGTAATTCAAAACAGGAGGTGATCTTAATAATGTGAGCCCTGCAGGGAATCTTTGGAAATCTTAGAGACGAGCTGGCTGTTCTACACTACTTGAGATGGGGACCACACACTATTTGTGTGTATGTTGAAAGAAAGCATGTTTCTAGAAAGGTGGAGGGTCTGGAGGCACATGGGCAGGAAATACATAGATTACATGATACGTGTAGGCTGAAATTTGGCCTCAGATTAAAATTTAGGCTTGAGATTGAGGGTGGAATCTGAAATGAAGATATAAAGTAAATCATGATTGACACACTCAAGAAAAATGCTATTTCCCAAAACTATCAAGTTTGTTATTGTTATAAAGGCTTTTTCACTATCCCTCATTTTATTTATTCTTACAGATTTTTTTGTTGTTGTTGTTAAGAAAGTACATGCAGGAATGAAGGTGAGGTGGCAGGAAGGCAGGAAGAGGAGGAAGAAGCACTTCGTTTTATTTTTGTTTAGTTTTTTACACTGATTGCTTCGCTGCAGACCCTGGACACAAACCAAGGGTTATGCAGAGTTATATGGCCTGTGCTCCTTCGGAGGCGATTGACCCAACCACTACTCCATCAAGGCATGCCTAATATTGATTCTTAATTCATCATATTTATGAATTGATCTTATTAATCTTTTGTTAATTTGAGGGATACAAGGGTAGTGTGCTATTTACTAATCAAGGAATCAAGTCAACAGTAAGTTAAAGTTACTTAGAACTTACATTGTTTTAATAAATATTTCTGATTCCTTGGGTATTTCCTTTTCTCTTTCTTTTTTTTAGTGTGATTAAAAAACAGCAACTAAGGATCCAGATCATTTCAAAGAATAAAATGCTCATAAACCCAGCTTCAGTCTTTCATCTCCAGACATGCCTATGTCCCTCCTTTACTGACATCCTTCACAAGTCACAGGACTAAGTCTCACTGCTTGGTGCAACGTTCAAGGTCCCTCATGATCGACATCCTGACCACCTCTCCAATCCCATGTCTCACCCACTTCTTACCTCTCCTACTCCATACACCAGTGACATCAAGTTGCTTGAGTCTCATGATTAGCCCTCCTATTTCAAACTTCTCTGCCTATAATGCACCACCGCCTACTTCTGTAAGAATCCTACTAAAAGGCCACCTTCTCCAGGAAGCATCCTCCATTCCTCCTCAGTCCTTACTCTCAGGCCCTCTGTCCCGGACATCTGTTTTCATAACTGCACTTATGGTTAAGAATGAGGGATGCCTAGAGACAACACTCATTAGTTGTGTGGAGTTAGACAAGTTATTTAAATTTTCTGTCCTTCAGATTCCTCCTTTGCAAAATGAAGACAATAATGGGGTCTATGACATGTGAGAATTAAATGGGTTAATACTTCTAAAGTATTTAGAGCAATGCCTGGCACATTATAAATGCTCAATGAATGTTATCTTATTATAATTATACATTTACTTATCAATCTATTTGCTTATTTGATTCTGAGTTCTTGATATTTAGGACAACACAATGCCCAACACATAGTAGAATCTGAATATATACATCAAGCTAATGAAATCATGTGTGTATGTGTGTGTTTGCATATATATGTATATATACATTTAGTTGAAATTTATGTAGTTGTGGATTCCTTTAACAATTCCTTAATAATGCCCAGATATTGTAAACATAAACTAAATTTGATTCTTGATATTCATTGATGATGATAATAAAAGCCTATTCTTGTTTAAAAACAAGTTCCAAAACACAATGCTCACAGTTCATGGAGAAACAAATAAGGTACTCCTTATATTTTCCTTCATGTAAACAAAGTACCAAATTTAATTTGTATATATATCAATGAGTTGTTGTTTTGTGTGTGTGTGTTTGTGTGTGTGTTTGTGTTTAATTTTGTTAAAAGAAAAATACGGCATTTGGGAAGGATAATTAAATGCATCTGAAACCTAGGAGATAAAAAGAGATGAAGAATTTTGTAATGAAAACAGCCTAGCCAGATCCCCTCCCCCTCCCTGTAAGTTCAAAAATGATTGTCCTTGAAAGACATTGGCTTTTCATTTAAATTATTGCTAAAAGATTGGAGTGTGGATTTTGTCCCTGGGAGTATCCACCTGCTCTTGATACATAAAGTAGACAGTGGCACAGAATTGGATTTGACTCCTAAGAATAAAGATAAGCTAAAGACTATATAATTTCTAGTCTCACTTTTCCCTCTCCTCCTTCTTACCTCTCTCTTTGGGAAACACTGTTGTTTCCTTTCTATCTCTTTCTCCTGTTCTTCCTCCTTTCTTTCTTCCTTTCATTTTTTATTACTATATTTCTAGAAGAGTATTCCTAGAATGTCATTGAACCAGCAAATGGAATGGCAGTGATGGCTTGCTCAACAACATCGCCATATAGAATACAAGTCTCCTTATCTCTTATGAATTTCCTCTTTAGCACCTGTACCTCCATCCCAAGTCATCAATGTCTTTTTACTGGATCCTTCCCCTCTGCTGCCAAACAGACTACCCTCTTTAAAAAGATATCCTGTCCCCAATCTTAGAAAAGCATTTTTGCTTCTTCTGCCTCATCAAACTACCATAGCACTTTTTTTCTTTTTCAGTCAGATTTCTTAAATATGTAACATAATTATTTAAGCTTCCTCGTTACCTATTTAGCCCATGACCCCCAGTAATTCATTACTCAACTAAAACAGTCTTTTAGTTACAGATCGTTTCAAGTAGATTAAAATATGTAAGATTTTTGTGTATTAATTTTAGGAACTAACAAGCTTTCTGAAGCTTATTCAGGGATCCCTTAAGAGCCAAAGATTAAGACAATTTGCTCTAAAAGTTCAAAATAGTAGTATTAATCGTCTTCAATTACACTCTTGAAAGGTTTAGAGAAGATAAGCCTTTTGGATTCAAATAAAACCTTGGACTCAAATTCTTCCACTTACGAATTGAATGGCTTTGGTCAAGTAACAGGGTATCTCTGACCACCAATTCCCTTACCTATAAAATAAGGATAACACACAGTTCACCATTTATTGTGAGTATTACACATGCAATGATGTAGAAACAACTGTGAGACACTCAGTAAATGAAATATTTCATTCCTCCTTCAGTAAGTTATTATACTGCTGTCGTCCAAGTTTTCTATCTGTTCTTTCTTGAGTTAACTCCTCGGCTCAGTTTTATCCACACCTGTTCTATCAAGTTAGATGCTTCTGAAGATTCAGCCATGACTAACCTTGCACCCCCACTCTATCCTCAGAGGATAGATCTACTCTCAATATGCTACTCTCACCTCTCACCTGACAAAATCTCTGCTCCAAGTCTTCCAGTCTCTAGTTCTAACTGCAATGGCATTTTTCCACAATTACCTGAAATCAAGCACATCAAACGCCAAACTCATCTTTTCCTTTCCAAAATGAGTTCTTCTCTTTTGACTTTCCTGTGTTTCTCCATCCCGCTTCTGGTCACCAGACCTCCAGAATCCTTGGCATGATCTGTATCGCCTTCTTCTGTCTCACTTCAAGACCACTAGCCACTAGAATTTCTTCTTGTATCTTATGGAACCCTATCACTTTTCATTCCCATTGCCATTGTCACCTCACACTGGTACTTTGTCACCATTTTCTCTGGTCATTCCTCCTTTCAATCCATTCAAAATCACACCCTTTCCCATCACCTTACCATTGCTTTGCTCCACCCTCACTGCCTATCGCTCTGAACTCAACACCATTTGAGACTAGTGAAATCAGTCTTGAACTTTATTAACATGCTCATGTTTAGGCACTTTTTAGAAACAGATAAATTCATTCTATGGAGAAAAAAAACTGACACAACAAATAAAGGGACAACAAAATGAAGTTCATTTAACAACTATTGCCTCTAAGACAATGAAAATAAAATTTTCACCTTATAATTGATAAAGTACATTTGAATCCTGGAAGCATACTATAATTTGTAGGCGCCTAGAAGAAGACCAGAAGTATTGGCATTGCTCACCAAAGAAGGACAACATTGGCACCAAATAGCCCAGCTCACGAAAGAGCTCTCCCAATCAGAACACATTTTGTAAAATACTGGAGGCAAATCTGAATGGGACTGTTGGCTGCTCTGCAAAGGTGCTCCCCTTCACAGAGGGGAGTCCTGAGTGGAAACCTTGTGTGCATTCAGAGAGGCAGCGCAGAAAAACAGGAGAATGGAATCTTGAATAAATATGCAAATCCAAGCTTGTGGTCTTGAAGCATTTCATGAAATCTGGGGAGTGCAGCCATATTGCTTCTTCTACAAATCTGACTCCGATTCCATGACCTCCACGTGTCCTTACCTGATGACTTTAAACCTCTTGAGATTCATCGTAGTATCTAGTCTCTAACCCACAAATACCCAAATTTTCTCTGTTCACAGCATCTTAAGCATGTCTCATTTTTTTCACGAATTAAAAAATACCAACTAGCTTTCATCATTAAGTATTTATGTCCAAACAACTTAATAAATGATGTCCTAATAACTTAGCAATTACTTGAAAGAAATAGTACATATAAATTGAAAGAAAACTGCTGTTTAAAATTTTATTCTTATATAACCGTAATTACTTCCTAATGGATGGAGGTGCCTGTTGGGCACTGCGCAGCTTCTCCGACATTGGTACCACATTGGATAGCTCCACCCTCACTGCCTGTTACACATGAGCTTTGCACAGTCTTTGCATTTTTATCATAATAACTGACAAGAATACAGCTTTACAAAGATAGAAGATAGAAGAATGTAGCATGATGTATGTTAAAGTCATCAACTACTAGCAGATTATATGACAAATATGAGCACTGATTCTTATTGAGGTATAAGAGACCTATAACATTATATTAGTTTAATGTGCACAACATGATGATTCAATATCATATACAATATGAAATAATCACCATAATAAGTCTAGTTAACTTACTATGACTAATCTTATTGATTTTTGGAAGTTAAAAAAAATCCCCTGGTACCCGGATGAATGCGCTGCCACATCGTAGGATGTCCGAGTCTATAGTTTGGGGACCTCTGATCTAATCCCATATGCTCAAATTTTGGGCACAAGACATCAGCACCACATCAGACAGGAGCCTATTACTATGACCAAGATCTACTGAGTCACAATGTATTTTTGAACAAGATGACTAAGAGACTGGCATGCATATAATAGTTTGACAAGCACTGTTATAAGCCAGTAATTATCACCTGATCATATCCTACTGTGGTGAGATGTCTTGCATTATTTTATATATTTTTAATTTGTGTGCATTCTTTTCTGTACAACCTTTTTAAGTGAACGGTTAGTTAAATGAAGGACAGAAATGTCATCATGTTTTGTGATCCCCCACAGTGTCCAGCACAGTACTTGGCATGGAATAACCACCAAAATATCTACTGAATGAACAGCTCTGATCTCTAGGCCTCCCAGACACTCTGGGAAGGATCTCTAGTACAAAAAATATTATTGACAAAGCCAGAGCGCTAAGATACCCACAGCATCCTTAGTAGGTTTAGAATGAATACATCATTTTTAGGATCTTGGGCTTGATATGTTAGTTCTTTAAAAACAGAGACATAATGTTATTTGGGTCACAGCAAAAAAAGAGTTATATCTTACTATTCAGCTTAATAAGGAATATAATTATATTGTTGGGATATGTATCTCAAAGCTACAGTGATGTTAATAAATAAAAATGAAGGCAGAATATAAGTTGCTAAAAGTGAGGTAAATTGCACTTCCTGAAAACATAATGCACTAAGTGTTCCAAAATAATGTTGCCATTTATTAATTGCACTCACGAATCATTTGAATGCCAAGATCTGCATGCGTGCAAAATGTCATGGAAATTGGATTCAATTCTTTTTGAAACAGCTGTCTCCTCTGCCGCCAAATTAAATGTACCAAGTTCTTGAGAACCAATTTGAAATGGAAAATCAGAAAGGAATCTTTGCTTTGTCAGAAGGTTCAGGTTTGTATTAGTGCCACAAACTACTCCCCTTTTATTTGCCTTTGAGAGATATATCTCCTGTGGAACATTCCCTAGATTCATTGGACACAGGCATCATGCTAGCAGACACAATGTCACTTTATGATCACTCTGCAGCTAGTTCAAATTGGTATCATAATCACAAACTACTTTTCCCACCCTAATCATCACCTCCTACATGCAGGAGGGTGTGAGGGAAACTCAGAGAGGAGCACAGAATAATGGAACTCTACAGACCATTAAGTCAGAATCGTAAACATCCACTCCTTAGCAAGTATTCTTGACTCTAGTTCTCTAACTTATCCCACATCTGTTTATCCCAACACGTCCTACTGTTACCATTTCTCATCTGGAGTAACGCAGCAGGCTCTCACTTAGTGTCTTTGTTTCATTTTTACCTCCAGTATGGTCCATCTCCACACAACACACTGAGTGATCTTTAAAGAAAACCACAAGTCAAAATAGACTACTACATTCCTTGGTCAAAAACTATGCAATGGTCAAAATTGCTGAGGACTACGAAAAAGAAAATCCAAAGTCCTCTCATAGCCAAAAAGACTTTACAGGCTCAGGCTATTGTTCTCTTTTCAGACCTCATTTTCTATCACTTTCCACTCCATTTACTATGCTCCATTTGTGCTGACCCCTTATCCTGGGAAACACCAAGTTCCTTCACTTTTTGGGACTTTGCTTTATCTATTCTTGCTGCCTGAAATGCTCTTACCCTTCATCTTTCATGGATATGTGTTTCTCATCACTCAGGTCTCAGCAAAAAAAGGAATTCATTTGAGAAGTTTACTTGATTGCTCACCCTATATAAATAGTTGCTCCCTGAAAACACATATCTCTCCATATACCATTACCCCATTTTATTTTTTTAAACATTCTATCTGAACATATCCTATGTTTTTACTAACTAAAGTGATATTTTTGGAAATTATGTACCCCCAGAAAAATGAATGCTCAATGGAATCAGGAATTTTAACTGTTTTATTCACTTCTACCATCCTTGTGCAGAGCTTAACATATAAGGCACATGATTGTGAATGCTTGAGAGACAATTTCCCCTCCTTTGTTTTCCAAGAATAATAGAGATTCAGAAATCTCTGAATCTCAGAAATCACTGACTTGTGCTTTATCACATAGCCATTTCATGATGGCACCAAAGGTAGGACTCAGTCTCAGATTTTCTGTTACATCTCCTGACTGTTCATTCAGAGGAAAAACAATCTCATCCCAAGTGGTTTTAAAAATTGTTCAAAAGAAATTCAGATGACTAAGTCAGGAATAGCTCATCTTTGGACATGAAAAATACTCTCTGAAACTCATCATCTAAACACTTCTGTGCAAAGGCTTCTTCATTAACTTCCTTGGGGTATAAACATACATGTTGGTTTAGACTTCAAGGTGGAAAGTTGGTTTTTATTAAAGTTTCTTCTTCCATTATTAAAATAAATCTGTTGATAAAATTAACATATCAGATGGAACAACAAAACTAGAAATAACTTAGATCTCTGAAGATAATTTATTCATTAAATTAGAACTTTTAAATACACGCAAAAGAGAAAATAACTATTATTAAAATGTTCCAACCAAATTGCTGCTTATCTTACACTATGCTAATTAGTAGCAGCACCCAAAATCCACTCTTAAACAACCATCAGAGAAAATGGGAGATTGTAGAAAGGCTGTTGGGGGGAGGATGAAAGGCAGAGAGGAGTACTACTAGTTGTCATACAGGCTAAATAATAACCATGAAGGTGTGAGTTCAGAGTCGATGCTTCGGGATTTGTGCCCGGATTCTTAATACTTCTTTGTTCTTTCCCCTATCTTGAGATGATTCTTTATATGTATATATTGGTTTCTCACAAGATTAAATCTCATTTTCTGCTTGGTAGTCATAATGATCCTAATCAAGCACAAGTCATAATAGTCATATTCTCACATAAAACCTTTGAAAGTCTTCCCATTGCTGTTAGAAGAAAAGCACACATTCCCTAAAATGAATTACTGGCCCATCACAGTCTTATCCCTGCTTACTTATTAGACTTTGTCTTTATCCTCTATTTTCTGCCTCAACTACACTGGACTAAATTTAGCATTTCACACGAGAATCTATGTAGATATTGACCCCTTCTTGAGGATGCATTCCTTTCTTTTAAATTTGGAATAGAATATGATATACCATAGACTGAATCGTGTCCTCCCAGAATTCATATGCTGAAGTTCTAACCCTGAGTGACTGTATTTGTCTGTAGGGCCTTCAGGAAGTAACTGAAGTTAAACGAGGTCATAATAGTGGGATATTAATTTGATAGGATCAATGCCCTCTTAAGAAGAGAAACCAAAATGCTTCTATCCCCATCTCCATATGGGCACAAATATGTGGCCACTGAGCACACAACAAGATAGTTGGTGGCCACCTACAAGCCCAAGAAGAGGCCTCAGCATTAGACCTGCCCTGCCAGCACCTTGATCTTGAACTTGCCGCCTCCAAAACTATGGGAAATAAATTTCTGCTGTTTAAACCACCTAGCCTATGGTATTTTGCTATGATAGCCTGAGCTGAGTAATGTAATATATATGATAATATTCAATGGAATCCTATGCAGCTATTAAAATAGAAGAAATTGTGCCCTTTGCAACAACCTGGATGGAACTGGAGGGGTTCAAGCTAAGTGAAACAAGTCAGACAGAAAAAGAACTACAGAATTGCTTTGCTCATATGTCGAATATGAAGAAAAAAAACAAATTAAGAGACAAATCTTAACAGAATTCACAGGACACAAGATTGTGGCTCAGGGGTGGAGGGGGTCAGGAGGGTAGAAAGGAAAGAGTAAAGGGCGCTGGAACTCTGATGGCATGAAATATACACATTGAAATATGATTTAAATATCTTAAAATGAATATAGCAATATAAACAAAGAAATAATACAAATATTTAAAATATATATATATATACAAACAACATATTTAAATGTAATAACAATAACAACATGTTTCATATGTTCTAGGCATTACTAGCCATTTTAAATGGGTTATACCCCCATAATTTTCTAAATAACACAGTATTGCTATTATGCCTCCATTTTACAAATAAAATAACAAAAATTCAGAGATTATGTATTTCTTTTAAAAATGATAAACCTGAAGTCAATAAAGATGAACTGATGGACACATCACACAGCAGATAAAAAGTACACTGAGGAACAAAAATAGTGCATTGGTTCTATCAGCTGAATGTTCTTTGCACTAAATTGGTACACAACCTAATGAAGGATTAAACCCTAGTGTTCTGTGAGGAATTGCTGAGGGAATTTGTGATGTTTTGTCTGGAAATATGTGGTAACTACCTCATATATCCAAAGGACAGGAAGAGGGATTAAATCAGAAACGGACTAGATTTATTTTCCAAGAACATTTGAATCAATGTCAGGAATTTTCATAAAACAGATTTCTGCCCAATGTAACGAAGAATCTTATAACGACTCAATGATGGAATGGGCTCTCTGGAGACATGGGTTTCTCTTTGTGAGTAGGTGCAAGTAGGAACTGAAAACTCATTCAAGGGAAGTATGGATGAAAAGACAGCCAATAATGGTTAAATCAGGTGACCTCTGAGGTTCCAGTCAGCTCTAGGAGTAAACAACACTTCATTTTCACAATCCATGGAATCTTCATGAACTTATTGTTAGTACAAGTATTGAATTCACAAAACACACAGTCCAAAACCAACCAGACCTTCTTGGTGAAGACTTGATGGCATTTTTTTTACCACTGATATCATCATCCTTCCTTTTACTGAAATACCTGAGGTGAGCTACAAGGAAAGTTCTACTCTTGTTTGGGATTGAGTAATTCCACTTATGAACAGATAACGAGTTTTCTAGTACTCCATTTGCATTTCATCCTCTCCCCCTGACTTCCAAAGCCTGAACTTGGACAATGAAATACAACAAAACTTAGGGAGGGAAGTTAGACTCTCCAGTTTCCGTTTTTAATGAGTAAAATCACAATTATGTTATTTTATAAAGAAAAGTTTTAGTTTGAAAACTATTGAAGGAGAGGGGAGGGAAATGAATATTTCTAGATTCCTATATAGTTCACTTTGCCAAGCTGGCAGCAGTTTTGTTCTTATTTTAGAATTGCTTAACTTTTTTGCTGTTTTCTTTTTCACATTTATTTGTAGAAGCCATCAAGTTCTGTTCTCCCAGTCCAACTAAGTAACATGGGACGCTTTCTTTTCATTTTAAACTGACCATCATAGTTTGCAATAATTCAGCCAATTTACATTTTGTTTTAAACCAATAAATAAATGTCTTGAGTGTCTAGTCTCTGCCAGGGTCTATGCTAAACTTTGAGATGCAAAAATGAACAAATTCTGGCTTCCACCCCAGAGAAAAACCTTACAGGACTCTTTGGATTAGAATCACAAAAAGCAAACTTGAATTAACTGAAGCAAAAGGGGGAATTTACTGATTCACATATCTAAACTATAGAAACGACCAGGATAACACAAAGCAGATCCTCAAGTACTTTACAAATGCTTTCTTCCCATCTCTTATATCAGCTTGCTATCTCTTTTGACAGCTCTCCCCAGGAAACTGACACCACAGCAACCAGGAAATCCAGGTTCTGCCTTCACCAATATACATTCCAACAGGGAGAGGCTCCTCTGCACAGCTGCCAGTAAAAAGTCCCTGGGGAAGAAATTGATTGGCCCAGATAGGTCACATGTTTCCAGCTACAGTGGCCACAGGAACAGGGCCAGCTACCTTTGTTTTTGACAGCTTAATTGAAGTACAATTGATATACAAAGAACTGTATGCATTTAATGTGTATAATTTGATGCCCTTGAACATCAGTTACCATTTGAATCTCATAATAGAGCAGAGGGATCCACAAGGGGAGAGAAGGAGCAGTTTCCTAAAAACAAGGTAGGGTTGTTATTCTCTGAAAAAGAGTGCTGGGAAGAGGAAAGGGAAGAAATTCACTTCAAGGAGTTTACTAGCTTATATGAAAGATAGATATGCAAGGAAGTAATAATAGTGCAATGTTATACATGCTTTAGTGAAAGTGCATTAAAGAGTTAGCCTGAGAGTCAACAAAGCATGAGAAAGCAATTAATTCTGCCTAGGGAGTTAGGCAAAAATACAAAAAGGAGGTCACCTTTGAGTTGAGGAGCTCATGAAGGAATGAGAAAACATGGGGAGATAATCTGATATCAGATTATGCTAGTCGTTGTGCACTAGACACAATTCAATGGGTTACTGGTACTTGAGAACTGTAAGGGAATGGCATAGCTCCACCCTAGACTTAGACAAGAGGGCCTTCTACTGTGATCTACTGTTTATAAGACCCTGTTCCTACCCTTCTATACCCACACCAATTTCCACAAGCAAGTCCACAGGGCTAATGAAATGTGTTTGTAAAGAGTATCTTAGGACACATGACTTACAAGTCCAGGCAATGTGCTGACTTTAGATTGATCTTAATTCAGTGTTTCAAAGGATATCATCGGAACACCTCCTTTTCTATCTCTTGGTTCAATTTCCTGTTGATTTGGTTCCACTGCCATGATGGCCCCTAGGAATTTTAGGCTTATATCCTCACAGTGGAAAACATTCAGGAAGAGAAGACTCCATTTCACTACTAAAAGTAGGCAGGATTTATTTTGATTGGCTAGGCTTGTGTCACAAGCACAATCCTGATCAAATGACTGTTTCAGGGGATACAATGCTTGAATTGAGCAGAACTAGTCATATGTCTACCTCTGTAGTCAAAATGTGGTCATTGTTATCTGAAGCACATGACTGAAAGTGAGGGTGATTGTGGGATGCTATAAGGAGAACGGGGAAATAGAAGTTAGACTAATAAACAATGGATGTTCATGAGCCTCATGACATCAAGTCCCATAGAAACTGAAAATAATAATCTTAAATCTCATTGCAATACAGAAATGTAAAGTGAAAAATAAAACTGACAAATTTTATTCAGTTGGAATTAACAGATATCTTTAGAAGATTTAATGGCAGAATATATATTTTTCTCAAGAGTATATGGAACATTCTTCAGGATAGATCCTATTCTAGGTATAAAACATAAACAACCAATTTGTAGGAATTAAAATAATATAAAGTATGCTACCCCACTCCAATGAAATGAAATTCAACATCAATACCAAAAAGAGATTTGAGAAAAACACAAACATGTAGAAATTAAACAACACACTCCTAAATGACTGATGGGTCGGAGAACGAATAAAATGGGAAATTAGAAAATATTTAGAGATGAATGAAAATGAAGGTATGCCATACTAATCTTATAGTATTCAACCAAAACAGTTCTCAGAAGGAAATTTATAATTGTAAATACCTAGATTAAAAAGAAAAAATATCTCAAATGAATAGTCTATCCTTCCATCTTATGACACTGAAACTGGAAAAGAAGAGTAAACTAAAAACACAAAAAGAAGCTCTGAACAAACCAGCTTTATCTCTCTACACACATTTTTCCATACTTTTCACGGCAGATAGCTTATACTTTTCTAGTTAGTTATCTCCGTTTCCTTCAACTTCTCCTCTTACAAGTGTTCAGATAGTGCAGTGGTCCTCAAAAGGAGTGTGCATCCAATTCACCTGGAGGGTTTGTTACAACCTGGCCTCCTGGGCCCCATCCTAGTGATTCTGATTCAGTAGGCCTAGGGTGGGGACAGAGAACTTTTATGTCTAATGAGTTCCCAAGTGAAGCTGCTCTGTGATCTCTTTAGGAGCTACTGAACTTGAGAAAGCAAATATATAGCTTGATAGAAAGAGTCCTCCTGCTGGGTGTGCCGTCTTTAAAATATATATATATATATATATATATATATATATATATATATATGTCTCTAATACAACAGATGCCCCTGATAAAAACTAAGATGTTTTATTTATCACATGGTTGTAAGGATTGACAGTGATAATTAGGGTTACTAGACCTCCCTGTTTGACAAGGATTGTCTCAATTTAGTAACCTTGAACAGCCACGTCCCCTTCCACCCAAACGCACACACATCCCATGCCTGAATGTGACCCCTCACTCAAGCCCCACCACCCTCATCTGGCGCCTGAACATCTCCCTCCCCGCACACACCTGTCCTGCACCCACCTCAACGGCACCCCTCCCATCCTCCCTTGGTGATCGTACAGTTGGTCCCATTTCAATTCTAAAAATAACGGCAAGTCTATGATGTATAAGTGCTTAGCACATTGTGTGGGGTTATGCAGACAGGAAATATGGCTTGAAGAGAGTTGCCTAAGCACTTCATTGAAGGGTTAATATCTTTTTTCAAAGTGACACTAAGAATTCAACAGAATATGACAGCTGAATCCACTAAACCATTTCCTGTTTGGTCCCTTTACAGATTCCTGTGCTTTCCAGGCTCTCTTATAGCCCAGAAGTAAGAGCAGAAGGGGTAGGTAGCACAGAGAGAGGCTTTCCATGTGCACAAGGAAGAGGCCATATTTCAAAAAGGGGAGAGCAGTGCACTTCCTAGTGGGAACACTATTCGGCGCCTCCAGTTTCACTTGCAAAAAGGGATTGTTAACAATCCCTACCTCGTAAAGGATTAAATGAGTTAAAATATACACAGTTCTTAAAAACAGACCTGGCACGTACTGTTGTTGTCGCTATTATTGTCACTATTATATTGTTGTTACTATTTTCTCCATTTTAAAAATGAGGATTGAGGTTTAGAGTTAGAAAAAATACTCATAAAACTTCACAGCTAGAACCTCCCTGTATGTGTGCCCTCAGTTAGACGGAGGACATGGGGCAGGGAAGTCAAAATAAAACGTACAAATGTTACCTATGACATCACCTCTGTCCGTGAATGACATTGCTAATGAAGCACAGAACAGAACGCTGCAGAGCCCAGAGATGGCTTCAGCGTCTGCTGGAGTCAGCACCGCACATGGTGAGGGCTACAAGGACGCCGGGGAGACAGACCCTTCTGGCCACACTGGGAGCTGGAAGATTGGATCTGGGGCCACTTCTAGGGCATTACTAAGTGAAAGGTCAAATTCAATCATAGAAACCAGGACGAAAGGCTTAGGCTCCCTACCAATGCGGAAGAATCCTTCCCGCAACACTTCCCTCTACTTCTGCATTATATCTGCCTAATTCACAGTCTTCCAGACCTTGGGATGAAGTCAAAGAAAAGAAAGTCCACTTCTACTGTTATTCTCCCTTTGGTATAAACCACTGGTTTCCTCATCATTAAAAAAAAAAAAAAAACTTTGTATTTCAAAATAACTTTGTATGCTTGAGTGACTCAATTTTGTCCAAGGCAACTTCACATTAAATGCTTCCTGATCAACAGCAGGAACTCCATTAAAACTAAATAAAAAGGGAAACATTTTAAGGCTCAAAGCAGATGAAACATTACAGAAATGCCACCATCATAGTCAAAGGTCCAGTAATTCTGCATTGAGAGTCCCTGATTCTTTACAATGGCGCTAGAAAAATTAATTGTGTAATCATGATAAAGACAGCTGTAAGCAATATTAATTAATATTGCCTTGGGCCTACATTTTCTTCTTCTACCCTACTGAGAGGAGGATTATTATGCAGAATAATGGATAATCTTCAAAGAGATTTTTTTCCCCTGCATTCTCCCCACCCCTTCTCCAGCATACACGCACAGGCATTTTCTCTTACCATTATCTCTGGCTGATTTCACAAGTTCTTATTCCAGTCAAGAGTTCAGAACAGAAGCAAGTTCTCTTTGAAGGTGACCATGTTTATAATCAGAGCTAACATGTGTTAACTCTTAGATGTTCTGGCACAGTTGTCTGTATTTTATAATATATGTAATTTACTCTAAAGAGCTTACTGCTTGCCAGGTGCTGTTCTAAGCACTTCACAAATATTCACCCATTTAATCCTCACAACCACCCTATAAAAGTTTACACAAGAACAAACCTAGGTACAGAGGGTCAGGATCACTTACCCGAGGCCTCACAACTAGAAAGTCACATAACAATTACATTCTGAGCAGATGTGATGATGTAGGTGTGATGTAGCTCATCGCTCTCTGCAGATGACCTTCCCTTAGGAGTGACTGAGAGCAACTTACATGTGTTACTGCAGTTTTCCCCCAAACCCCAAGGGTCTGGGAGCCTCTTCAGTGTTCTTGGACCTCTCAGCAACTAGCACAGAGTCTGACATGTTCCTCAGATAAAGCTTTATTGCAGAAAAGCTGAAAGAGAGAATTCTCTATGTGTATAAGGACATCAGCATGGATGGTAGGACTTCACTTTGCTGCCTTGCTCTGCATCTGGACTCTGGGGTTTTTACATTCATTGGGTAGATTAGATCAGCAGTTTTGATGAGTTGGTGGTCAGCAGTTTCAGACAAGGGGGACACTGTATGTCAAGACAGTCTGTCTCCTTGGTCTGTCTATTTTGACCTAGAGGGCTCAAAATGTATGCGTCAACACAACATTTCTTCTCTCTCGCTCTCTATCCAGAGGGCTTGTATAGTTTAGGTAATCACAGGTCTTTAGGGCACTGGGTTGTGTAGCAATTCCTTGGGACCAGCATGCTAGAGATTAGGCAAGAGGTGATGTGCTAAAATTTTAAGGTATGTAGCTTAGATGGTGTAATGTGGCTGGGACTTGAATGAAGGTGGGATCAGTCACAGCTGGTTGGGTATTGGGGACAGGAAGTAAGGTCCACTGTACTTTTCCCTCTCTGTCTCAAGTTAATCTTTAGATAACTCTATAGGGTAGGCACTGCTGTTTCTTTCCATTTTACAGTTAATAAGAACCAAGACAGAAGAACCTAAGTAACTCACCCCAGCCCCACAACTAATACTGGAGGTCAAGTCCACAGCAGATAACTGCATCCAGGAGGACTTTGAGCTCCATTTCTGCTGTACTTTGTCTCAGATGTCATTCCTGCTTCTGGTTCTTGAATCAAAAATTTTCACCAGCCCACTGCTGTCACTTCATGTTGTGGTCCTTAAATAAACAGTTTCGGTCAAGTATCCTAAAGGTTACTTCCATGTGCTACACGGAGTCATTCTCAAGGAAAGTTCAGAGGAGACTGTCTTCCTCTCTAACACCAGGAGGACTGTCACATGCAATAGTCAAGACTTAGTCTGACTTACCCCCGGCACTCCTCAGACCACGTCACCAAGCCAGCTCAAACAGAATCGTTGTGCTAAGAAACAGACAAATTCATATCATGTGGCTCTTAACCTCAGAATTTGCATTGCCCTAGAAATTAAATATTATTGCCTACACACCAAGAATGATTATCTACGGCAGAGTCTGAACCAAAAGAATGAAGTTATGCTTAGTTTTAAATACAAAGTGGAGGGAGAAAATTGCAAAATAAAGTGAAATGAAATATCAGTTTCCCAACCATTCTGTGTCCTAGTATTTGAGGGACAGACTTCTCTGGAAGTGTCAGAAACCAAAATACTTGGCTTCTAGGGGTTTAGGCTAGTAGTTACTATATAGTCTTTCCCTTCCCCTCACTCTTGTGTGCTGTCAGGGGTTGGAAACATGTTTTCCATGGATGCCCTTTATCTTTGAAATCTCTTCCTTCCTGGACTGGCAGAGTTGAAATCTCTTGGCCTTCCAGAAAGCCTGTACCAAGGTTTTCCTTTTTAATTGACCTTCCGTTCAAGATTACTTAAAAATCTATTTGCTTTCTATAGATAATGCAATGAAATGCTGTTATCAAACAATGCTAGGCCCTCATTTTTAACCCCCCAGACTTTTAAAGAGCCAATGTAAAGCTAAATTAACCAGTAACTACCTTCACTCTTACCATTTTCTATTAAGAATGTTTTCTTTTCTCAGACCCTAGAAGAAGGCTCTATAGTGATTTGCTGAGGACTTCATTTTGACTCTCAGAGTATTTAACCCATTAGATGAGAAATGTACTGGTAGAAATCTGTAAGAGTGAATATCCAAAGTCAGGCTAAGTCAAATTCAGTCATCAGCTATGAGCTTCAATCTCCTGAACTTCCAGACAATTGATAAACCATATGTTAAACATTTTAAAACATTTTATGTTAATTAAAGTTTTAGTGAAGAGAACTAACTTCCTTAAGTGTGTTTTGCAAAAAAATTTGAAATACCATTTTGTATGTTCAGGTTTGCATAACCAAATGGATCTCAGATCATTAAATTAAAAAAGATCATATAAACACAAACTTTCCAAAAGCAACATATTTAGAAACAAAGTTGAGTTTCTTCACTGAAATTCATTTTATGATGTGTCCCATTGTCCTAGTAAAACTTGAGTAAGGAAATCAAAATGAATGTTAAAAATAGGGATGTGACATTTCGCTGATCTGGCTTACTGTCTCTTGATTTGCTCATTTCCACAAGGTTCTCTTAGCCAATATTGGTCACTGCCTGCAAAGCTATCCGTCCTAAGTCTGGTTCATACCCCAGGTTCACGCTGACCACAGTTTGTCATCATTGTGCTATTTCCCAGCACCTGTCAAAATCCTGAGTTGATGTTTGAAGTCACTAAGGTCACTTTTGGCAATCCAGAGCAGAGGCAGGAAGGCCCCGAGATGTTTGCAGATCACAGTATTCTCGGCATCTTGGCTTCTGCTCCTGCTTCCTGCCTGCTCACACTTGAAGGAGTCCCTGTGGGGCTATGAATCAGAGGAAGTCGTTTCCACAGTTCAGACGCTCTAATATTCCAGGTCTTGGATTTTCGATGACCTCTGGATCCCCAGCTTGCTGACTTCCCCTCCCAAACCCTCCCATCCAGGTGTTTGAAATGACAAACAACTATTTATTAAATGCCTTTCCCCACTTTTAACAGAAAACTGTGGCCAAAGATGTACCAGGTGGTGCCGTTGATAAACAACAAGTTCGAATACAAGATTTCCTCCTGGAACTCAGGCTCCTTTTTCTGGCTGCTGACCGAGGTGGGAGGAAACTCGGCTAAAACTTCTAGACATTTCCCCTTTGGTAGCTCATCTCCATTTCCCAAAGTGATAAGAGGGAATAATGGCACGTTGACTGTACAGGAGCCTCTCACTCTATACAACTTACTGAATTCCTGAAGCCAAGTCACCTTTCTGCTGAGTGCCTGGACTTAGGATGGTGCCCTGTGACCTTAGGATTCTCTTGATGATGCCCCTCCAGCTCCCGCAGTCACATTTGTGTGACTGTACATTAGCACCAGTACGCTTTTCATCAAATATTTCTTGTCTGTGTTCCTGGACATGGTAAGTGCTCAGTAGACATTTTGGAAAGTTGAATGAACTCTACTCATTGTTTTTCAGTTTCACTAATGTCCCTTTATTCCAGAATTAATGCATCAATCCTATAGCTGACTTCCTTACTTTTAAGTTCCAATGTAGTGCAATGGAATTCTAAGATCTGATGGAGATCAACTTTGCAACTTACTAACTATATGGGCTTTGCTAGTTTCTTCACACATACAAGAAGCACTGAGTGAATGACTATGGGTCAAGGACTGTGCAAGACCTGGAAGATGGAGAAATGAAATGCACGTTCTCTGCCTGCAAGCTGCAAGGATCTCACACTCTAGTGGGGTTGGAGGGCTTGACAGACAGTGGTCTGTGCACTGTGTGACAGAGATGTGGGACAGAGGTGCTATGAAGGCACATTGAAGGTCCTAGAGTGCTGTGGATGGGAGGGACAGCTCAGGAAAGAAGAGAGCATATTGCCTAGACCTGGAATTATGTGTTAACTATTCAGAGGAGAGGAGAAACTGAACTTCTGCTGCTGAGAAAAGAATATAGAAAGTCAAAAAGGTCAGAGGGATCAATACCAGTTTGAAAAATCTGGAGCAACATTTCTCACAGAATGGTCTCATGATGCCGGAAGGTAGCGGCAGGGGCCTGTGTTTTGTAAAATGGTGTTTGAACTTTACCCTGAAGTTGGTAAGGAGTATTGAAAGATTTAAAAACAGGTATAAGCTGATCAGATATGTGCTTTAGAATTCTCATGGCAAGGAAGAAAAAGCAGTAGAGGGAGTTAAAATTCATCCATTCAAAAAATATTTACTGGCATCTTCTGTGTACTGGGTGTGAATTTGGCAGGTAGGGTTTCTGCCAGCCAGAGCTCACAGGCTAGTTTAGAGACAGGGAAGACTAGGAGGCAGGGGGAATGAAGAAAAGGATATTGATTTGGGAAATATTTATAAGGTATCATTAATCAGAATCAGAGACAACTTAGCTGCGTGAGAAGAGAGAAGGAGGGGTCTTGGATGACTTCCAGGTTTCTGTCTTGAGCAAGTGGGCACCCATCGATGACAGTCCCATAGTGTTTGTTAACTGAGGTTCTCATGGCACTTTGGACAGAAAAATTCCTTGTGTGTGAGATTCTTTTGCACATTTAAAAATGCTTGGCATTTTGGACCTCAATCCACTAAATTCCGAAAGCATTTCCTAGTCATTATGACATCTTAGGAATGACACCCTGCAAGCATTTCCAGATATCCCTGGAGACTCAGAATACAGAAGGAAAAAATGTGTGGGGGTTGGGAAAGAGAAGACAAGACTCAATCTGAGGTACTACTTGACACCTTCCATGCTGCATTCTCCCACGTTCCACCACTGCTGTTACCTGCAGAACAGAAGCAAGAGAAAAATGCCAACTTCTCACACCTGTGCTTCCCTCGCCTACAGACCACAGTGGGTCCACGTGTCCAGCCACAGAAGAATTCAACTTTTCCATTCAAAACACATTTTTAAAACAATTATTGACAGTTTTTCTTCTTACCACTTCCTTCTCCAGATTTCCCACATCCTGACATTGAAGTTGTCCAAGACTTAAAGAGCAGTGGGTCAGCACAGCTTCCGACAAAGTAATTTATCAAGATCAGGTTCACTCATCTTTCTCAATTCTCCATTCTCCCTTGTTTCCACAGCTCAGTTCCTTTACCCTTGAACTTCTTTATTCTGATGACCTATTAAAATGTCCATAAACTTCCCTAAGACATGATCTCACTTTTCCCCTTAGACATGATCTGAAATACCCCACATGGCTCTGATATCAAAGCTATAAATAAAAGATGCTCCCATTTCCCCTTACAGTTTCTATAGAATTTGCCAATAGATGGAAAAGCTAGAAACTGGAAATATTTTTGCAAAGGAATATGTGCTACATAAGATGTTTCAAGGTCAAAATTTTGCTGAACTTCAACATTGAAGGAAGAAGAGGAAGCAGAGGCAACCAGAGGGGACCTAAGAAGTAACAGGCACAGCACAGTTTACCTTGGAGGTAATGAGGATTGGTTCCAGTCACCACAATAGAGTGACCGTGGCAATAAAGCAAGTCACATGAAATTTTGGTTTCCTAGTGCATATAAAAGTTTATGCTTATTCTACTATAGACTATTAAGTATGTAATAGCATTATGTCTTCAAATGTACATATATTAATTTGAAATACTTTATTCTTAAAAACAACTAACCATTATCTAAGGCTTCAGAGAGTCATAATCTTTGTGCAGGTAGAGGGTCTTGCCTTGCTGGTGATGACTGCTGATTGATCAGCGTGGTGTTTGCTGAATGTGGGGGTGGCTGTGACAATTTCTTAAAATAAGACACCAGTGAAGGTGGCCATATCAACTGACTCTTCTTTCCACAAAAGATTTCTTTGTGGGATGTAGTGCCACATGATAACATTTTACCCACAATAGAACTTATTTCAAAATTGAAGTGAATCCTCTCAAACCCTACCTCTGCTTTGTTCTAAATCCTTCATTATTATTTCAACAATGTTCACAGCATCTTCTCCAGGAGTAGATTCCATCTCAAGAAACCACCTTCTTTGCTTATCCAGAAGAAGCAGTTCCCCATTCAAAGTGGATCATGAGCTTGTAGCAAATCAGCTACATCTTCAGACTCCACTTCAACTCTAGTTCTATTCTTCTGCAATGACTTTCTCTATGGAAATCTTGAATCCTCATACTCATCCACAAGGATTGAAATCAGTTTCTCCCAAACTCCTGTAAATAGTGATATTGTGAACTCCTCCAAAATGTTTTTAATGACATCTAGAATGGCAAATCCTTTCCTGAAGGTTGTCAATTGACTTTTTCCAGATCCAGCGAGAGACTATCTATGGCAGCCATAACCTTACAAAATGTGTTTTTTTAAAGAATAAAATTTGAAAGATGAGATTACTTCTTGATCCATAGACTGAAGAACAGCTGTTTTGTTAGCAAGCAGGAAAACAACATTCGTCACCTTGAGCATCTCCATAAGAGCCCTTGGGTGACCAGGTACATTGTCAGTGAGGTAATGTTTGAAAGGAATCTTTTTTTTCTAAGCAAAAGGTCTCAACAGTGGGTTTAAAATATTCAGTAAAGCATATTATAAACAGATGTGCTGTCATTCAGGCTTTGTTGTTCCATTGATAGAGCACAAGCAGAGTAGATTTAACATCATTCTTAAGGACCCTAGGGCTTTCAGAATGGTGAATTAGCATTGGTTTCAACGTGAAGTCACCAGTTGTATTAACCCCTAACAAGACAGTCAACCTGTCCTTTGGAGCTTTGAAACCAGACAATAACTTCTCACCTGCTATGAAAGTCAGATGTCATTTTCTTTCAATACAAGGCTTCATCATCCTTGAAAATCTGTTTGGTATAGCGGTCTTCACCAATGATCTGGAGAAGTTATTGCACCTTCTACATCAATACCTGTTGTTTCACCTCCCCCTTTTATGTTATGGGGGTGACTTTCCTTAAACCTCACAGACCAATCTCCGCTAGCTTCCAACTTTTCTTCTACAGCTTCCCCACCTCTCTCAATCATCATAGAATTGAAGAGTGTTATGGCTTCGCTCTGCAATAGGCTTCAGGGAATGTCATAGCTGTTCTGATCTTCTATACAGACCACTAAATTTTTTTCATATCAGCAATAAAGTTGCATTGCTGTCTTATCACTCATGCATGCACTAGATTAACACTTAAAATTCTTTCAGTAATTTTTCCTTTGCTTTGGCGCATTGGTGCAAGAGGGCTAGCTTTTGGCCTATCTTGGCTTTTGAAGTGCCCTCTTCACTAAACTTAATCATTTATATCTTTTGACTTAAAATGAAGGCTGTATAACTCTTCCTTTCACTTGAATACTTAGAAGCCATTGTAGAGTAACTAACTGGCCTAATTTCAATATCGTTGTGTTTCAGGGAATAGGGAAACCCCCCCAAAAAAAAGTGAGAACAGAGAAGGGCAGGTTGGTGGAGCAATCAGAACAAACACAATATTTATTGATGAAATTCTGTCTTACAGGGGAGTGATTTGTGGCTCCCCTATATAATTATACTAGTAATATCAAAGATCACTGATCACTAAGTAGATATAAAAATAATAAAATAGTTAGAACTATTTTGAGAATTACCAAAGTGTGACAGAGTCATGAAGTGAGTACCTGCTGTTGGGGAAAAAAAAAAATGGTGCTGACAGGCTTGTTCAGTGCTAGGTTGCCACAAAGTTTCAATTTTGTAAAAAACAAATGCAATTCTTGTGAGGCAAGAGAATGAAATATTCCTGTAGAAACAAAACCAGGAGAAGCCACAAAGGGAAGGACTGATCATGAAGGAAAGAACTGATCAAGGGTTAATCATGACAGGGAGTTCAAGTACAATGAAAACTGACAATGAGAATTCTGAATACAACAACCAGGAAGAAGCTGGTGGTTTGGCTGGTTGCCTTCTGCTGAGAGCACAGTTCGCATACACCCCAAAGTTCACATCCTAGGGCTGGGGTGAGCAAACTAGATGAACAGTAAAACAAATAAAATAAAATAAACACTTCTTCCTCTTCTCTCCTCCTGCATGCCTGCCTCCGCTCACCTTCCTTCCTTTCTACACCTTTTCTTTAAAACAAAAACAAAAACAAGCTCCTCCTTAGAAGTGATGACATCACTCTAAGTTACACTTTATTAGCCAAAGCAAGTTTCATAACTAAGTTTTAAGTCAATGAGACAGATATAATCAGAAAGTTGTCTGGTAGGGAGGAAAAGATAACAAGAAGAGGTAGTTACTGTTACGGTGGAAGTGCTTTTGAACATAACATAGTCTACCACTCTAGGCAAAGCAGTTTATTCCTGGCTCTCGAGTTTTCCTTTTATAAAATGACAAAGATAATTACACTACCATCCCTATCAGATTGTGGTGAGGCATAAATGACATGCTAAATCTGGAAAAAAATGCTATGAAAGATGATTTTATCTCTAATTCTTCCAACATATAGTCTTCATGATTACTAATTTCTCTCATCATTATGTCACTCCTCTATTCAAGAGCCATTGCAAGCTTGATTCAAATCTAGGACTAAAGACTTTTGCCAACTAGTTTGTTGGGGATTTATTTCCTAGTGTTACAAAGCACTCACAACATTATCTCTGCCTCAAGTGCCTCTCTCTCTCTTTTCCCCAACTCATGTCTCTCAGCTTCTATGAACTCACCTCAAAAATCACTCACTTCAGAAAGGTATCTTGGATCAAACCAACACAACTCTTTCTGTTGCACAATATACCTTGTATTATTTGACCCCAACATAATGTGGTTTCAAATGTATGTGTGTGTACGAAATTTTATGAGAAACCAGAGAAGGAAGAAGTCGAACTGTAGAAAGTGAGATCTGTGTGGGTTGATCTCCATGTACCTCTCTGATTCTCCTGACCCTTCCCTACCTTTTGCTGCACACCAGGAGGCTGATGTCCAGAGCAGACAAAACTCAGAGTCACTTGCAATCTAGCAGCTAGTTGGCTTGGTCAGTGAGAAGCACTAGTATGGAGAGTGGAAGCTAGAAGAGAGGCCAGGTATTATTCTTGCCCACACTCTCACTGGGCCTGCTCTGGTTCTGGCAGTGGCCAGATGATATGGATGCAGCTGTTTTTCAGGCACTTCCCTTCCACTGCTCAAGTTCCAGTAGGACCATTTCCATCTCCCACCTCTTCATTTTAAGAAGGCTAGGTCCTGCTCTTTTTTAACTGCAAGTTCCATAATGAGACCCAGCAGGAAAGAGTGGCAAACCCTGTCCACTCCTACCCCACACATACCTTTTAGACATTTCGTTTGTTATCTTTTATCTACACATCCCTTTGGGCCCTTCTAACCTCCTCTTTAAGGTCACACCTGCTAGCTGCACTGAGTGTCTAGCAGAGGTCCCTGTGACTACTGAATGAGCGCCTGCCTTCCAGGGGACAGAGGCCCTGACTGAAGTGACAGCTCACCTGGTTTGAATAACTTGTCCCCAAAAAATAAAAGCCTCAACCTGAATCAAGCAATAAAAAAAAAAAATTCCTATAATCCTAATGAAGAAGATAAGTGACCAAGTAGAGCGAGCTACTTCAGGTTTACAGATAAAAATGAAAAGCAGTATGGTGACCGTTGTTGATGACTGTAGTAAAGTGCTTCAAAAAACTGAGCAAAGTATGTAAAAGTCCAAAAGATGACAGCTGAGAAGACCTCAGAGGTCACATTAATTTCCTCATGTTCCTGTAATTTCATTTTGTAAAACAGTAGACTATTAATTAATCGATCATGGTAATAGAAGTTGTCGAGGACCTTGCCAGTCAGAGTGACCTATAGGGCAGCAATGCCAGCACCACCCAGGAGCTTGTCAGAAATGCAGAGTCCCCCCAGCCCCTCCTACCTGCTGGATCCGAATCTTCACAGTTAACAGAATTCTTAGATGAGTCCTTTGCACATTGAAACTGGAGAAGCACTGATCCAAGGCAGCTCTCAGACTGTGCTGAAAGATCAGCTCCTTTTCCCCTTACTCAGTTGTAGAATGAGACTTTCGAAAATACAATGCAAATAAATTGCTAGAATAATGACATTTTAAAAGACAGATACATATAAAATACAAACCTAGGCATTATTAGATTCAAATTACATAAAAATGCTATGGAGGTCTCTGAATGCATGCTGTCTATTTCTCTGTGTCCTCATCACTCACCAGCAACAGCTCACAGATCGGCAGCAAATGGTGGACCACACATTGAGTCGCCCTGCTGTAGCTTATTGCCATTTTACAGATGAGGGAAAAGAGACCCGGGCAATTTACCAGAGGTGCCACAGCTGGTTAGTGAAAGAGTACATATTAAAACTGAGGTCTCCAAAACTGTTTCAGATATGCCTTAATAAGCCTAATGAAATTTTTCAATATTTATTGAAAACTCAATTTAGGCCAAGTGCAGTGTTTTACAGGAGAATCTTTTAGTCTCCTCACATCCTTGTCTTCTGTCAATAGTCTCATTTTACAGTTGAATAGCGCCAAGATTTAGAGAGGTTAATACCTTGCCAAAGGCTCCTTGTTTAAATAAGTGGTAAAGTAGAGGTTTGAACTCAAGTTCAACCACAAAGTAAACATGCTTGTATTTGTCAGAGAAACAAAACCAATAGGATATGTGCATTTATAAAGACATAAGGAATTGACTCATCTAATCATGAAGGCAGGAAGGTCCCAGGATTTACAGGGAGAGTCACAGCTGGAATCCCAGAAAAGCCAATGATTTCAGTCTAGTCTGGGTCTGAAGTTCTGAGAAGCAGGAGAGCTGATGGTATAGTTCTCACCTAAAGGCCAGCAATTCCAACTTCCAGGTAAAAGTCAGAGAAAAACCTAATGTCCCAGTTAAAAGGTGGTTACAGCCAGCAAAAATTCTCTCCTACTCATGGGAGACAAGGAGATAATACAGCCTTTCCATTCTATTCAGTTCTTCAACTTGTTGGATGAGGCCCACCTACATCAGAGAGGGCAATCTGCTTCATTCAGTCCATCCTTTTACATGCAAATTTCATCCATAAACACCTAGTATATAAATGCTTGACCAAATGTTTGCATAGTCTGTGGTTCAGTCAAGTTGACATGAAAATTAGCCATCACGGTGCTCAACCACTACCTCATTCTACCTTTCTTATCTACTTTATGAATTGCCATTATACCAAAAAAAGCATCAGTTTTACAGAGCTCACAGGCCTGAGCTAGCAGGTAATTCTATTTTACATTAGAACAAGATCCTGCTCCACAGCCCTCTGGGGCTTCTGGAAATTTAACGTGGCCAACTCTGCTACTAGTGCTTTCTGACAAGATCCGGTGCCTCAAGTCGCCTCCAATTCCCTTAGCTCATACTCCTCAGCTGAGTTCTGCACACCTGGTGAGCACTCAGGAAGACGACTCATTGCACCCCTCAGGTTGCTGCTTGGGGACACTCTTAGAGCCATTTCCCAAAGAACCAGACTCAGGGTTGACTCTCCAAGATTGTATAACATAGAGATCTAAAATCCCGAGATAGTTTAAGGTATTACAGGGATATTTAAGACCTTTGCATTAGAGATTTCTTCATGACCTAAGGGTTTCTGGAATGCTCCCACTAAAAGGAAAAGACGGGAATAGACCCAAAGGGTGTTTGGGCTAAAAAAGAACGGAAAGGCAGGCACTATTGAGTTGGGCTCATGCATGCAGGATCTGCTCAACCTCAGTGGTTCCTGAATGTGCTTCAGTGCCAATCAGCATGTGTGTATGCATCAGCAGGAGGCTCCTGAGCTGATGATACTTTTTGCATTGAGATGTGGGACTGTACTGTATTCATCTGGCATTTTTTCCTTTTCTTCTTCTTTTCTTTCTCTCTCCCCCCCCCCCCCACACACACATACACACACACAAATGCATGCAGAAAGCACCAGTTTTTCACTCAGCCTCAAGCATGACATATATTCAAGGATCAGTAAGTCCTAGTAATATTGTGAAGAATTGCTTAAAGGCACAGATTTTGGTGGCAGACAATGAATCCCACTGGAGCCATTCTCTCATTGCTTCCTCTGCCTAGAATGATCCCTCCCAAATACTCATTTGGCCAATTTCTCCATCTCCTTGAAGTCTTTGCTTAGACTCATCTGTTCCAACTAACCTGTGGTACTCATCTCCTAGGGCCGTCAAAACAAAGTATCACAAATTTGGTAGATTAAAACAGCATACATTTACTCTCTAAAAACTTTATAAGCTACAAGTTCAAAATTGAGGTGTAGGTAAGGCCATGCTCTCTCTTGGCATCACAGACTTCTTCGTAACTTAAGGGATTTGGGGATATCTCACCAAAAGAAAAGCGCTAGGCTGAACCCATAGGGATTTGGACTATGGGATAACGCTTCCTTGCCTTTTCCCAGCACCTGGTGGTTGCTTCAATGCTTGGCATTCCTTGGTTTGCAGAGCATGACTTTAATCTCTGCTTCTGTCATCACACGGCATTATCCCTGTCTATTTGTTTTCTCCACTTACAAAAATTAAATCATTGGACTAGGATGCACTCTAGAGCATTATGACCTGTCTTAATTTAATCAATTACATCTGCAAAAATTACTTCCAAATAGTGTCACAATCTGATATTCCAGGTTGGCATGAATCTTCTGAGGGAGTGAAGAGTGGGAAGAAACACTATTCAACTCAGTACAATACTCTCTCTGTTTTCAAAAAAAATGTGTTCAATCCTAATATATTTCTCGTTCCAACATCTTCAAGTCCAAAATCTTACCTTTAAGTCAAACATTCATTTTAAATCCAAAATCTCACCCAAATATAATCCAACATTAAATTTAAGTTCAAAAATCTTCTCTGAATATAACCAATTAAAAAAGTTCAAAGTCTGGTCTACTAAATCATATAAATCAGCTATGGGTGGGACTGTGGATATGGTCCATCCTGGAGCAAAATATCTCTCTACCTGTGAACCTAAGAAACTTAGAAATCAAGTTATTTCCTTCTAAACTACAACAGTGAGACATGCATAAGATGGATGTTCTCATTCTGAAAGGAAGAAAATGGAAGGAATAGGGAGTTACTGGTGTAAGGCATGTTCACCGCCCCACAGAACAAATTCTACTAGGCTTCTGAGTGTGGAAGTAATTCCCTGTGGCTCATTGCTCTTTCTTCTAGGTCTACCAGGGCAGACCCATGAATCCACCCTTGAAATCATTCTTCCTTCATTTTCCCATCTCTGTCCATTTAAGTTCAAGATGAAGAGTTTCAACTGGTGTAAAATTCTCCAAAGCCTTATTCATTTTCCACAGATGTCAAACATTTAAACATGAGGGTTCCTTACAGATATTTCCTGGATAATTCTCTCTCTTCCTGGTTTTTTCTGAGATAGTTGTTTGAATCCATAATTCACATACCCATTATCTTTAGTAAATGCTTGTTCAGCCATACATCCTTCCTGTTTCCACATAGACTAAAAGTGTAGTCCTAACAGTTCATGCCTCAATTTACCTCTTTTGTCTCACAATTTATTATGACTAGCAAGAAGTCAGGCTGCATCTTCCACACTTTGCTTAGATGACTCCTCAGCTAAATATACAAGCTCATCACTTCCAAATCCTTTCTACCCCAAAGAAGAGCAAAATCAAACTACGATTTTGCCATCGTAACGAGGACATCTTTCCTCTAACGTCCAAGAGCATAGTCTTCATTTTTATCTCAGACCTCACCAGATGTACCTTTAGCATTCAAATACGTGTTAACACTCTATCATGAAAACACATATATTCTCTAGAAGAAGAGAGGCTTTCTGTACAATTCTTATTCTTTCTGATTTTTCACCAAAATTGCTTTTTACAACTGTATTTCTACCCACAATTTCTTACCAGCAATATAGGGTCAACATTGTTCTACTTCTTCATTATTTCGATCCCTAGGCCACTGCCACTTTTTCAGGCATTTATTAAGTAGTACCTTCTTTCAGTGCTAAATTCTGTGTCAGCCAGTGTCCTCCAAAATCATTTTCAGGAACCGAGGGACTGCCACATCCCAAGTCCAAAGGGCAGGCCAAGTTGGGTGTAAACCCAAGCAGGAGTTGATGTTGTTATCAAATAGTGAGTCCGGAATTTGTAGGACTAGCAAGCAGGCTGGAAAAATTAGCAGGAGTTAAGGCCCCAGTCTTGAGGCAGAATGCTTTCTTCACTGGAAACCTCAGTTTGGGTTCAAAAGGCCTGCAGCTAGTTGAGCTAGGCCCACCCATGTAATCATGGGTAATCTTTATATAAAGTGAATTGATTGCAGATGCTGATCATTCTTACAAAGTACCTTCACAGCAGTACTTAGATTAGTGTTTGATCAAGTAATTAGGCTACAAAGGAAGGGAACTGACATGTGAAATTAACCATCCTGACTGCCTGCCCCAATCCCACCCTACCTCACCCTGGCACTCCGAATCCCCTACCTTGACCTAGCTTGCTTTCTTACCTTTTCTTTATAACATAGCATTTAACATCTTCTCTATATTATATAACATCTTTGTTATGTGGTTTATTTTATGCTCCTTTCCCTAGAATTCACAAAGGTAAGGGATCTTTTCCATTTCGTTTACCCCAAACATCTCAAGTAATGTCTAGCATTCGATAAATATAGATTGAAGGAATGGATGAATCCAGGTTTTGCCATTTACAAAAAAGGCACTGCCAACAGATTGTTTAACTTCATCAAAAAATAAAAAGCAAACAGACAAGAAGCTATTTCTTCAAAGTGTCATAGAACTAAGTGAGATGAAGTTCATAAAGAACAAGCAGATGCAGAGAGCATTGGGAAAACGTCCTGAGCATTGGCAAAATGTCCTTGAATTGTTCATTTGGCGAATTAGCACAACAATTCTTCCAAGAGTATAACACAGTCCCTCAGAACTCACTTGTGTGTGAAAATAAGACGATAAGATACTTACTCTAGGTAGCCAGTTTCATTTTTATTACAACCTATGACTCTACTGCAAAGTCAGGGCCATGGGTAATCAGGGCTTCTTGCACAGTGGGTTGACCTAGCAGTCTCGGGAGCTGATGGCATATGCTTCAAACCAGTTCACCTTCATTATCGAATCCTTCGCCACACAAGCCTTGCCGATTTGGTCTATTGGGATAACCCTTGAGTCTTATAGTTGAGTGACATATCTTCCCTATGTGAAGGATCGGAGTGATTAGCACCACACATTCATTCAGAACAATAGGGGACTATTTAATGTTTTGTTTGTTTGTTTGTTTTGAAGGAGAAGAAATCATTAGGATGGTATCAGGAGAGTTTTCCAGGCCAGTCTAGTCTGAACAATGCTGGTCCTATTGTAGTTATTGCTCTGCTGATGACAACAACTAGAGATTTTTGGTTGATTTCTCAAATCCCCCAAACCTAGAGACAGATTCAGATGGCTAGATGGCTGGATGTGGCGGAATCCTGAAAAGTCCACGGGGCATCACTTTTGAATCATTTGGAGAACTTTGAAAATTCCCTAGGTCCCAGAAGTAAGTAAATCAGAGTGTCATGCAAGCATCAGGACTTTTCAAATCTTCCTGGGGATTCCGACCTATACTTGAGATTCAGAAATATGCTCTGAAAAGTTCTAGTTCCCACTTTGACCAGTGCTTCTAAAACTTTTATGTGCATCCCTGTCACCTGGGGATCTTGCTTAATGGCGCAGACTCTGATCCAGTCACTGAGGGACTGAGAGTCTGCATTTCTAAGAAGCGTCCAAGTAGAGGTTGAGGCTGCTAATCAGCATTTCCATTTTCAGTAGCAAGATACTCTTCATTTGTGAGCCAAAATAGACCCTGGAGGTTTAGGAGTGGTTCTGGAACTCTATGGGAGTTGGTATTGACCCTAGAGAGTGTGGGATGGCTCCAAAAATCCCAATTACCTAAAAGCCTTCTTTATTTTTAATATAATAATTTTATTATAAAAGCCTTCTTAAACCACACCTACTACTGCTGTGAAGTATGCAAGCTGGCATAGAATAGCACATAGTGGAGGTTTAAGAAGGAGAGACCTGGGTTTAGATGACTTGACTCCAAATCCTGCTTCTGCCCATTTCCAGCTACAAAATCTTTAACAAGTCACTTAACCTTTCTGTGCCTCAGCTTCTCTGTCTGTAAAATGGGATGTTAGCAATACCTATGTCATAGTCTTACCATAAACATTAAATGAGTCATGACAGATAAAGCACTGACAATAGTGCCTGGAAAATAATAAGGTCTTATTAATGGCTAGCCTTCTGTAATTATTAGAGTGGAAAGGTGTAGGTTTTTCTATACTTGTAGTCAAGGCAGACATCTTAGCTTAACCACATAATAGTTATGTGACAATTTAGCCCCTTTAAATCCTGGTTTTATCAATGGCAACAATACAGATTTGTGGAAAGGGTCAAAACAATATGGCACGGGACACATAGTAGGTGCTATGATCTGAGTGTTTGTGTCCCTGCAAAATGCATGCGCCACAGCCCTCATCTCTAATGTGGTGATATTAAGAAGTGGCACCTTTGGCAGTGGTCTGGTCCTCAGTGTGTAGCCTTCATGAATGGGACGAATGCTGCTGCGAAAGAGACCTCACAGAGCTTCCTGGCGCCTTCCACCTTGTGAGGACGCTGAGCAGCCGGCTCCAGGTCCCGAACTTCCAGCCTCCAGAACTATGAGAAATAAATGTCTATGTTGAGGTTAGAGAGGTCAGCACCGACTGCGCCCACGGGCCTCCGTGGGTAGTAGCCACGGGTGAAGGGTCAGATCCAGGCTAGATTTCAGGGGTGCAGGTGGACGCTCGTGGGCCACGTGACTGGCAGGAGGGTCACTACCACGCAGAGTTTCATTTCATTATCAGGAAGACAGAGGGGACAGCAGTGTGGTTGGGAGGAGAAATGAGGACGTAAAAAATTGCTTCATGCGCTGACGAGTTAACAGATGCAAACGCGAGGTTTGAACATTGGAAAGGTATTTCTCCCAGCCCCACAGAAACAGAAAAGTGAGGCCGTTTGCTGCGCTCAGGGGTGCCAACACTTTCCCAAACACACGCTTGCGGGAAAGAGGGAGTCGGCGCACGCAGCGTCTCACGTGCCACTCAAGCCCGAAGTGAAATCAATGTCATTACTCAATTAAAAAAAAAAAAAAAAAACTCTTTGCCTCAGCACTGGGACATTGCTCTCTGACAAGGCTTTGCTCCAAGGCCACTCTCCTCCCTTAGCCAAGACCCTCCAAACACACCCTAATAAATCCATTAAAGGGAGCAGAGGCGGGCTGTGTGCTTAACGGGTAGCTCACAGCAAATTGGATAATGCACTCTAGAGGGAACCCCCAGAGGGTGAGAGGTGGCACCCAGCGGTGCCAGGCCACTTGTCTTGGCTAATAAAACCTCCCCAAGCAGCCGTCTCACGTGCCCAGTTCCTAAGTGCCATCTGGCACCCGCATCTTGAAGTCTGCTGCTTCTGTTTGTGATCCAGACAGCTACAGCTCACTACCATGTGGTGACATAAGTGTATTGACATTTATCATGGTTCCACTCTCCAGCACGGAGAGAGACAGGCCTGGCAGGCACAGAGGGCTTACGTGTCTCAGGATCACACCCAACAGTTGACAATGGGGATCACTTTTCTCTTCTGTCACCTTTTGGCAGACTCCTGTGCTCGGTGCTAATGACAATTACTAACTTCTGCTTCGAAGAAGGAGAGGAGAACATTACTCTGAAATCTTCACAGTATCTAGGACAAGATTACGCAACTTTTGCTGATGCAGCTCACATTTAAAAAAATGCACAAACATGTGTGTACGCATATATGCATAAATATACATCTATGGATGTGCATATCTATATATGTGTATATCTATGCACACGTATATACTATTCCTATATATCCATATGTTTCTGTTAAAAATACTGTGGCATTATTTGAGTGTGTATCAGAGCATGTGTGAGTATGTTCACATGCTGTGTGGATAAACAGCATATAAATATACAGGTTATTTCCCCACAAACTTTACGCTAACGCTGCATGCGTCAGCAGACTCTTTTTTTTTATTATTATCACTCAGATTTTTGTCCCTTAATCCCCAATGAAGGGTTAAATATCCGCTGGAAGGCCAAAATATTGTCCCTCCCTGTTCAAACACACTGTGGCCTTGTTAACAAGAACCTCGAATGAGTTCTGAGCAAAAGAGAAAACTGACTCAAATTTTGGAGTCCCTGAAAATATTTCAGAAGCCAGAAAGTTTCCAAACGTCACTTCATTTGCACAGGTGTTACCAATTTTTCCCAGCTTTTTTTTTTTTTCTCTTCTTCCATTGTTTTAAAGGTGAGCTCATGGTCCTAACAATGCATCGCCCACAACTGAGACTGTCAAAAAAGGAAACCCTTACCCATGTATCAGGGGTTCTTGTTTACTGTGATCGCACAGTCAAATAACCAGTCTTAGAACCAGCGGTGGCAGGAAGATGATGACAGCCATGACATTTTGAATCCTCTAGAGAGAAGACCCAGGAGGAAACATCGGTGGGTGAATGAGTGCACTACAGAGAACAAACAGAAAAAAATCTTACAGGGAAGAAAGAATGGACATGCATTTCTATTATGTCCAGTTTGTCACCGCCAAACATGGAGTTGCTCAATAAATATTATCCAAGTTGAATTGAAAGATGTCTATCAGTCTGAACAAAGGCAAAGAGAGAACTCCAATTCCACTAAGGATATACATTTGCAAAAAAAGGATAATGAAGCCAAAGAATTATGTTCAAATATACCTGACTTTGAATTGACTTCCCCATGCATACATAGTGAGGATAAGCTGGTAGGAATGTTCCCTGAAATGGGAAAAACAAAATGTCATAGAAACTAACGGCTGGAAGGAAGATAGATAAGGAGTCTTGAGTCCAGAGAGATGAGCAACTACCAGGGACGTGTCAAATGGCCCCCAGTTCATTGCTTTTGGTCTTGAAACTATTTTGACTTTCCCCAGGCTGTGAGAATGGGTGCAGGCATTTTGGTGGCTTAAAAATGGCAGCCCACACCTTCTTGCCAGAAGTCAATCAGTGCATTTACATCAGAGATAAAGCCAAAAGAAAGAAGTCTCCTTCTCACCATGGAAACACAGTTCAAGGGCCAGAAGAAATCTCAAGAGTCATCAAAGCAAAGTCCTTAACGATAACAGTAAGAAAGACAGTGTGAGCAAATAAACATTAGCATATATAGTCAAGGAGAGTGAGTTGTTGAAATATTTCTGGAGTACAACTTGGCAATAATGTATTGAATGCCTTAAAATGATGCATCACTTTAACCCATCTAGTGTATAACTGACCCAATGATAGTAGCTTATTCTTAGGAAATAAATCATTGTGACTTTGTACAAAGATACAACTAACATGGTATTAACTTGCTGCTGTTTCTAATAATGAAATGTGGAAATAGTTTAAATTTTCTTTAACTGGGCTTGGATGAATAAATAGTACTATGTGATTGATATCCTATATGATCATTAAGTTGATGTATAAGAATATCAATGAGCAGTAAACTGCTTATGCTGTTATTTGATATTTTTAAGTTACAAATCTATATATCCAGTAAAATCTATTTTTATACAAGGCATGTGTAGAATACCAAGAATGGTTATCTCTGGATGGAGGAGTAACTATGACTTTCATTGTCTCCTTTATATTTAAATTTAACTTCTAAGTTTTCTGTAATAACCATTGTTGTTTTAACTATGTCAGAGTGTTTTAAAAGTCATCTATTTAACCATTTATAAAATTTGGTAGATCACTCCTCTATTCTTTAGGGGTCATGGTAAAGGTTGGGAGGAGGAGAAGTAAAGATCAAAATCACCTTCTATTTGTTTTATTTAATATTTATTGAGGTAACTAATTTATAAAATAATATAAATTTGTACTTGCAGGTTCACCATTCCTCAAATATTTGACAACAAACCCCGCCCCACTCTATATTATCAAAAGTCTTTCCTCATTGTCCATTGGACCCCATTACCACTTGTTCCCACCCCTCATCCCATTCCCCACCAGCGGCCTCAATTCTACTATCAGTGTCCAGGGGTTGGCTTTTGATTTTTCTTTTCCTTTGTTATGTTTCTTTACATTCCACATATGAATGAGAATATCTGGTATTTGTCTTTCTCTTTCTGACTTCACTTAGCATAACCCCTTCTACTTACATGAAGACTGTCACAAATGACAGGACTTCATCTTTTTAGGGCTGTATAGCACTCCATTGTGTATATATACTACCTTCTTTTTCCATTCATCTGACATCGGGCACTTAGTTTTCAGTTTTTGGCTGCTGTAAATAATGCTGCAATAAACAAGGGGGAGTATATATCTCTGTGAATTAGGGTTTTGCAGTTTGGGGGGTAAATACCCAAAGTGGGATGACAGAATCGTATAGGAGTTACATCTCAGTTTTTGAGAACTCCCCATACTGCTTTCCATAATGATTGCACCAATTTGCACTTCCCCAAACAATGTAAAAGTGTTCCTTTATCTCTGCATCCTTGCCAACATTTGTTGTTTCCAGACTATTAGATAATAGCCATTCTCACAGGTTTGAAGTTGTTGTTTTGATTTGCATTTCCCTAATAATAAGTGAGGAACAGTATCTTTTTATATGCCTGTTGACCTGTCTGCCTTCTTGCGGGAAAAATCTATCCAGTTCTTCTGTTCATTTTTTGATTGGATTATATTTCTGTTGTTGAGTTTTGTGAGCTCTTTATATATTTTGGATATTAAGCCCTTGTCAGTTGTAGGATGTACAAATATCTCCTGCCAGTCAGAAGGTTGTCTTTCTGTTTTGCTGATAGTTTCTTTCACTGTGAAGAAGCTTTTTAGTTTATTTAGTTTATTGTTTATTTTTGTCTTTGTTTCTTTTGTCACTGGAGTTGAGCTCCCAAAGATCTAAGACTGATGTCATGGGATGACTTGCCTGTGTTGTCTTCTAAGAATTTTATGATTTCTGGTCTTATATGTAAATCTCTCATCCATTTTTAATTAATTTTTTTTTGCATTGCTAGAAAGTGGTCTAGATTCATTCTTTTGCATATAGATGTTCAGTTTTTTCAACATCATTTGTTGAAAAGCCTTGCCTTTCTCCATCATCTGCTCTTGACTCAATTGTCATAGATTAACTGATCATGTTTGAGTGAGTCTATTTCTGGTACAAAATCATTTCTTACGGTTATTATTATTGTTATCATTTTAACAAAAAATGAAGTCAGAATACAAGGTCCTAGGTCTGGAGTGGGAAGATGCACAATACTGCTGAACCTCCAGAAATTAATCCTAGAACGCTTTATGGATGATTGCCCCACCTCCTAATTCCCAGTCCCACCTTTGGTAAAATAACATCCAAGGGCAGCCTCATATCTTTATGGAGGGAAGCGAAGTCTTTGGTTTGTGGGTAGTTGTCTTGATCATTACTGGCTTCTTTAGAGATGTCCTCGACCCCAATTTGTCACTATATGCTATGCACAGGTAACTGATCTTTTAGGGTGCCATGTGTTATCACAGACTCCAGTTGAAGTATCTTTGTACTCTCCAGTCTCTTCACAGACTCCAGGCCTCCTTTCTTCCACCAGTCTCTCAGCCTTCTCAGCTCCTCAGCTGAGGCATAAAAAGAGACTATATCTTCTGCACATCACTCATAAGATGGGAGGAACTGGAGCACTGCCTTTGGCTTTTCTCCTGTCTGATTGCAGTGTCCTTTTGTCCCCTTGTTGTTGTTTCTAGATCATTCTTCTCTTATCGTTATCATCAACCCCCATGCACACTTTCCTTTAAATCTTATCTCTTTAGATCATATTACTTACCACCTCTCCATGTTATGACAATGAACCAACATCAGATCACACCCTGTATTCCCTGAATACTTTAGAGCCTGACTCATTGTCACTACCTCTAGAACTACTCCTGAGGAAATAATTTGTAGGTTCAACATTCAGGGAGCTGAACCATACTTTATTTTGGCCTCTCAGTTTCTTCACCTCTTCCCCACCCATGATATCTGCTCACTTACTCCCATGATCATACTTTATCAGTCCCAATAATTGAAATCCTCCATAATCTCAATCAAGTCTTCCACTCTTCTGCTATCACTTCCTATCTTTCTCTTTCTTTCTAGTCCTGCCCACACATAGTCCTTCACATTATCGCTGCTCTCCTCTGCCATCTCCTTACCACTACCCTAATCAAGCATAAATTCATGACCAACAATTATAATCACTTTCTTGCATAGATAATTCCTTGCCTCTTTCTCATAGCCTTTTATTAACAAAGCAAAATCCAACTCTGCTTAAATCCAATTCTCTGCCTACTCATGCCTACACCCATGGAGCAGAATGTGGCCAGAGAAAGCCACAATTAGGTGGAATGATTTCAATTTAAATTTATTATCACTCATATCAGGTGAACAATTTTACTGCCACTCTCTCCTTAACCCTCCTTCCATAGCCTCATTCTCATCTGATGATCTAATTTCTTATTTCACTGAGAAAATAGAAGTACAAGGAAGAGAACGCCCACCTCCACACCTACCAGCCTTCCAGCATCTGCAGGCATATACCTCCTCCCACTCTCTGCTATGGATGAACAGTTCATGCTCCTAGCCAAGACCAGTCTCTGCGGGATTGTACAAGATCCCATCCTCTCATCAACCTTATCAGCAATGTTGACCAAGGTGACTCCTTTTTCAAACTTTAATATCAAAAAATTCTGTTTTGAAGCTCCATGGTGAACAGACTCATTTTCCTTAGGCTGCCTCAGCATATGTTTATGAAGCGATAAATCCCATTGATATATAGGTGGGGGCAAGATGGTTCATGATGATTGAAATATGCATCAATTTAATTTCTCTAATAATTTATACTATTGTATTTTTTTATTCATTCATTCATCTAATATTTCAATTATGTGCACAGAAATTATTGCCAAATGCCCATTTCTTAGAACAGTGCCTTACGTATGCTAAATGCTTTAACAAATATTTAGTAAATTAATTACCAATAATAATTTAGTAAATAAATATTTAGTGTAACAGCTATTCAGGTAATGTTACATAAACTATCTTATTTAAAGCTTGCAACAACTCTATCAGATAATATCATTATCATCATCATCCTTTTTTATTCTTGTTTACTAATGAGCAAACTAAGGTACTCAGGTTAGGAAGTTGCTGTGAAATGGCAGAACTGGGTTCTGAGCTCAGGCAGTTAGACATTGATGCCCATTCTCTGAATCATTCATTATACATGCATGGTGCGCTGGAGACCATAGGAGAAGCAGTGTAACCCAGCTTTGGAGGGTCCAGAAAGGGTCCTCGTGGAGGTGATTTCTAGGAGGAATCCTAAAGCCCAAGTAGGAAGAGAGTCAACAAAGAAACAGGAGGAGGTCTTTCACAGCAGGATTTGCAAGATTGTCTATTGAATTCCAGTCATTATACGAAGAGCAAGGAATACAAAAAGAGAGAAAACGTGCTCAACTCTTAAACAAAAAAGACAAATTGTTGAAGCAAAGCTTATTAGGGGTTATAAGCAGTTCAGTAAGGGCTTGCCAGAGGAAGAGGTGCCTGAGCTAAATCTTGAAGGAGGAGTAAGAGTTTGCTAAACAAATACAGACTGAGAGGAACATTTCTGACAGGAGGAATAACACACGCAGTGAAAAGACTGAAAGAGATTCTAGGGCGAAGGAAACATTCAGTAGGCTAGGAATATCACCATATTTTTCTTTATCTAATATTTTCAGGAAATGAGTCTACAGCATTGCCTTACTCTCTTGGAGACAGAAGGTTGTATTCGATGTTTAACTGCCCCCATGTATTGTCTAACCGAGAGACACACAGAGTCACTTTGTCACCTTCATACAGGTGGAGATTGCTAACCTGGCTATTCTTTCTTTCGAAGTGAAGGCATCCAATTCCTTTCTCTGTCACTTCACTCAATAAACAAGAAGTACACACTGGAAGTCAGCCTCTTCATAAAAAGGGCTAGTCGTTGCTGGAAATATAGAGGAAACATAAAAGGCTTTTCCCACGATCTAGAGGCTGCTCACCATCAGTCAGTAAGGTCTGTTTTTCAAACTTTAAGTCACAATGCTGTAGCGCTCCAATGCCCCTCCATGACACAGAATTAAGAACCTGTGCTTTGAAGCTATATGAATTAATAGTTTGCCTAAGGCAAACTACTAATCTTTTTTTTCTTTTTCTTAAAGGAAAGGTATAGACAGGAATGAAGGCAATTAGGCAGGTAGGCAGGAAGAGAAAGGAAGAAGCAGCATTTTATTTATTTTATTTAACTGTTTATCACAGTTTTTGCTCCAGGTCCCACTAGCAAACCCTGGTCCCTGGGAATCTATGTGGACCAGAGGCAGCGGACTTATCCACTAGGCCACCAGGGCATGCCAAGCTATGCATCTTTTTGAGCTTCTGTGTGTTCATCTATGAAGTATGGTAATATTATGAAACTCATATGGTTATTTTGAGATTTAAGAGTTAATGTATAGGAATTAAGATAACTCTAGAAAGAAGACACAGAAAATGTGAATTAACGTGGTTTAAGAAGAAAGGGGGGACTCGCTGATTTACATGATTGAAAAAGTCCAGGGATGTGCCAGTTATAGGAGTAGCTTGATTGATGGGGCTCAAACTCACTCTTTCTCCATCTCTAGCTTTTCTCTTCTATTTTTAGCTTTATTCAGGGATCCATGTGATGGCAAGATGGCAGCCAAGAACATACACTCCGTTCTCCTCTGTTCCATCCCTACAGTCAAAAGAGATTTCTTGGTGGTAGATGGCAACTGGACACTTGGCGGTGGCGTAATGTGGCATATAAAGCTGGTGAGGAGTGGGGCTATTTAACTGAAGCTTGCGCATTTTTGTAAACCAGTAGTACCTCAAACATTTTTAAATAATTGATTAGCACAAATGAAAAAGATCTATACTAAGAAACATGATTAGTTTAAATGTAAAAATAAAAATTCTAAAACTAATGGGGGTCAAGAGCTAAAACTGGTTGTTTTTAGCATCCTCTGGTTTTGCTTAACTGGAAAAAAAAGAGTGCCTGACTCTCTGGTCTGAAGATGATCAAACATCCATCCATGAACTGATTACTTGGCCAGGAAATGGATGCTGATTGACTTAAACCTGGGTAATTAGCCATCCCTGGAGCTAAGGAGGCATCAACTCTACTCAAATATCAAGTTCTGATTTGGGGAAAGAGGAAGTTTCACAGAATAAAATTTCTGTTTTAACAGGAAAAAAAGAACAAAACTGTGGTGGCATAAAACAGTGTGTCCACCACGATATGTAAAACACCTACTCAAAGAAGAAAGTCACCATCATCATCATAAACACAAACCTCCTCACATGGATGTCTCAGACAACCACAACTCAACACTTGTCTTTTCTTTTAAAGGAAAGGTGCAGGTAGGAATGAAGACAAGCAAACAGGTAGGAAAGAAGCACTGCATTCATCTAGTTGTTCATCTTGGTTTTCATACTGGCCCCAGGATGTGAACCCAGGTCCTTGGGATGGATGTGGCCTGTACTCTTGGCCGACTGTAGCTGACCAAACCTCTACTCCACCAGAGTGTGTCCCCCCAACACATTTTTTTAACCAAACACTATTCATAAATAAGAGCCTTCTCCATGTTGATTTGAAAGAAATATTATTCGTAGCAGACATTTTTTATTCAAAGCTGCCGAAAACCTCACTGCTCTACATTTTGGTAGTTCTCCAGACTGCAAATCTGTCTATCCCAAATAGGATCCAAAAGGTATTTATTTTTCACACAACCCATACCCTACCACCAAACGCCATTCCGTTTCTTCCTACCCTGTGTACCCATGAGAAAATTTGATTTGCATGTATGTGACAGAAACAACAGACAAAAAACATGCATCTTTCTGCTGAAGATGGTATGAGCCATCCAACTGGATCTAAGTCACTTGAGGCAGCGCCCTTATCTGACGAGTTCTCTAGGCTGACTTTGGGCATTGTTTCTAGAGTATAGTCTAGAAATTACTCCTCTAGCTCTTTGAAAGTTTCTGTGAGTACTTAATGTCCCTCACCAAATCCTTCCCTTTATAAAGCAAGAAGAATGATAATGTATCTGCCAGTAAGAACACTAACCTCCCCGAGAATTCCTGCAGCCCTCACATAGCTTGCACTCCAGTCCCCTAGGTCTGCGTCCCATCTTCCCATCAGATTGTTTTCCATAATGCCACCAGGGTTCCTCCTATAAAAAAGTAGATGCCCAGAAAAATGTCAGATCTACGACTGAGTGGATGAACTCATGACTGGCCTTAGAGATCACCAGGGGGGAATTTTAGAATCTTAAAACATGAAGGGATTAAGAAATTATTGAACTCAGGCGACATATTTGACTGATGAGATGAAAGACTCAGAAAGCGAATTTGACTTAAAGTATTACCTGTTTATTTCTAGATGACATTGTTTTCACCAAAACTATCACAAAATGATGGGTGTACTATCATACAAAATTTATAGAATTTATACTCTAGAATTGTATTCTGTTCACTCTCGTATGAAACAATTGACATAAACCCTGGATATCTACTTTTCTTTTCACAGAAACTTTGGTCATGATATTCATTGTAATGAGTTTCAAGTAGCAACAAATTAAATGAGAATGAGAATCTGTATTTGTACAACTGGCTCTTATCAAGATGTAGCATTTAGAGCATGAACTCTGAGCTGGGCTGCCTGCATGTGAATTATGGCTCTGGTACTCTCTAGCTATAAAATTACACACAAGAATTTACCTTGATTTACCATCTGATAATTGAACATAACAACAGTACTTGCCTCATAAAGTTATGTGAAAATGAAGATTTACTCTTTGTCAAATATTTATGGCAGTGCTTGCTGGTACATTGTAAATCCTACATGATTTTTATTTTTTAAAAATAGTAAGCTTACAGTTAACCACACCTCTTTCATGTATATATTTGCCAATTTGGTGTCCCCCAATCTAAAATCATGCAGCTGTAGGGGTTTTGGGTCACTCAAAGAACCCACAGCAGAGTTAGGCGAGTGAGCAAGCAGAGGTTTAATCAGAGGGTAAAGGGATGGAGCTGACCAAGGGAGGTCCAGACTCCATGGGTTCAGGGTCATTCCACATACCAGATAGGCGCAGTGAGTAAGCAAGTTGGGGGTCCATTAGTGGGGAGCAGAGAGAGTGAGAGGATGGAGCCAGCCAGGAGGCTAAGACCCCATTAGTGGGGAGGCTGAGTCGAGGCCTTGCCAACGGCCTGAGTTTTTTAAGGGATAATCCTACATGGTGAGGAAGGGGGATGGAGAGAGGAGTCTGCAGGTGACAAGGTGACATTGTCCTTTGAAGTTATTGGTGGTCTTCTTCAGCTGATGTCATTCTGTTTCTTGGTGAAGGGTCTGTGCTGGTCACGTACTACATGTCCCACATGTGGAACTGGTCCATCAGCTTTCCTTACCAGTCTGGATGCATCCACGACTGGGTGCTGGAGCCAGAGGCAATTCACTGTCCTGATAGTTAAACTTCAATCCCTGGTCTAAGGCTGTTCCTGTGGGGGTACTGACAGCAACTGATTTCTTTTTTCCAGCCTAACGCAAGGACATTGTGTTTAACCCTGCTGTTTTCCTTTCGGGGATGCTTGGTCAGCTGTGCTTCTCATTTCTTTGACTTTCTGCCTTTTCCCATCCCCCCTACCATTCCCTGGAAGCAGGTACTGATGAGAAAGACAGAAAAGAGAAGGGAAATACATCTATTATATTTTATATTATATCCCCTTCGAACTAAGAACACAATCTTCAGTCCAACTTAACTTTGGAGTTTAACCAAATTTAAGTGGGTCGGATTACTTTTAAATTGGGCATATAGTTAAGATTTGACATCCACATAAACGCACAAGTTGATCTCCAAGCAATATTACCACCATACTGACTTGTAATTGCCAGCAAATAAAGCCAGGAGATTGCTACCCAAGACCCTAGAGAAACAGGACAGTGAGGACAGCCGCATCCACTGATGGAATGAATGTTTGTCCTATTAATGAAGAAAGACACACTTCAGGGAAGCAAGCCATGTAAATGCATCACTTGAATCCTGTTTGACTGTTCTGACGTAGAAGATAAGAAAAAAAAAAGTCACTTGGGGAAATGAAAGATGCAGAACTATAAAAAGAGACTTGTTATCCCTGACATCTGTGTTTATAAACGTATTATGTTAAACAGCAGAGACTTTCCCATAGTCAACCAATACCAAGATGGCATCTTGTGAGCTTTATTTACTCTATAGTCCTAATCTTAAGGGCTTTCCTTGCTGTCTCTTTGTTTCCAGTTTTTGCTTTAGTCTCTCCAGAAAGAGTTGGCAGAGAAAGAACTGGGCAATTTCAAAAATACAGCTTATCACTGAACTGCTCCATTATTTTGGTTAAAAAAAAAAAAAAAAAAAAAAAGAAGTCTGTTAACCATTCTCTACTGAAGTAGTCGGGCCACGTCCTCCTCTTCACCCAGGTGGAGATTTCTCCTATCAATAACCCCACGGCACATTTGAATCAAAGAAGTGACACATGTAGGGGCCAGATGTTTGGAGAGTAAGAAGGGGAGGCAAGTTCTCACTATTGTTCTGCCTCCTTGCTTTCCGCTGAGGTTCTTTCCTGTGGGCTGTCGGACACATTAGCAGGCTCTGGGCATGCGCCCGGCAGCCCCAGCCCAACCCGCAGCAAGAGCCTGCTCGCAGGCTGCCTTCCTTTTCCGGTACAGCTGGTGTTTGTAGAAGGACAGGATTTGAAAGTTGATTTATTTACCCTGTCTTTTTAGTTTTTTAAATGAATGGACTTAGAGTTCTGTTTGTTGAAACAATAAAGTCTAATGATACGATTAGAATTGAACAGAAAAACATCCTTGGCTTGCAGGTGGTATGGTAATCTAAGGACTGTGACTTTTGGAATGTTCTATAATGTAACTCGGCAAGACGAGAGGGCATTTTAGAGTCTTGGTTTTGTTTTGTTTTTGTTTTGTTTTGTTTTTTTAACACAACAGCTGATCACTTTCCCTTGTGGAAGCCAATGAGCTCCAGTTCACGTGCCTTCATTCTGTCTCTTGTCTGTGGAGACTTTGAAGATATTTACGTGGCCTCTCCACTACAGAGAGGAAGAGAACCCGCCCTAAAGGACTGCCTCCTCTCAAGCCAGTTCCTCCTGCTGCGTCTTCCCCAAGAGTCAAAGGACCTGAGACCCAACAGATAAAATCTGACTGCAGTGAAAAGAAGGCATAGGCCAGAAAACATGCATAAAACTTCATTTGTTATTTTGTGTAATATTATGAATGTGGGCAGAAATTGATTTTAAAAATACTGCAAAAGGATATTATTCAACAACAAAAAAAATTCTCTCTTGCACACCTGTCCCCATTATCCACCAAGTTCCCTTACCAGAGTTAACCATTATTATCAGCTTCTGGAGCATTCTCCAGAGACATCTGATATAGATATAAGCTTTCATACATGTATATGCTTCTTAAATACACAAATAATAATACATAATATGCATTGTTCTACACGTTGATTTTTTTTTAAGAAAGTATTTATTTTCCTATTTTCCATTTATTTCTATTTTCTGTTTAAGAGTCTGGGGAAGACCAGCTTAAGACTGCTTAGTGGTTGTTCCTCCGCCTTCAGTGGCCTGAGTAGTGGTGTGCAGACCAGTCTTCGGTGGCAGGCTGAGTGCTCCCATCTTCCGTCGGGAGCCACAACTAACCCAGAGGGCATCTGTGAGCCTTCAGACCACTCAGCCACCTCAGGTTGAGTAGCAGTAAACTCAGGAGCTGGAGCCACTCATTCACCTCGAAATTCCTCCTTGGTCGCAGTCTTTGCAGCAGCAACCAGCTTTTCCCTTTCAAGCTTTGCAGGGTCTCTTTAGAAGGAGACCAGGCCTGACCTCCTATAGTATTCATGGAAGATGGTGCCACACAGATGCAAAACTTCCCTCCTCCCCGCGGGATTCACTTTTCTCCGGTTGCGCAGATGACAAGTGTCGATGTAGCACAGAGGAGAGTCTGTATGACAGAAAACTGTATAGCAGGTTCACATCGACGCCTCCGTGAGAGACTGGTGGTCCGCACTGACATCAGCTGTTTTCAATGGCCGAGAGTCGAATGAGCTTCCAGCAGAAGTATCTCCCAGGTTCTGCTCAAATGTATATGGCAGATGTCATCACTTTTCCTTTTGTAGATAGACCACTGCACTTGGAAGTCAAGGTTGGTGCCTCCTAAGTGGGTTCCAGCTTCCAGGAATTTAAGGACACCTTCCTCCTTCATTTGTATGACATCAAGGCCTCCAGATATTGTCAAACTTTCCCTTTAAGTTACATCAAGAAACTTGAGCAATGCCATCTGGTCTCCTCTCTGTACACTTACTTTTTTAACTTAACCATACACTAAAGGATTTGGGGGTGTTGTTTTGTTTTCCTTCTCAGAGTGCTGTCAGGAGTGCGAAGTCGTTCTTCAGTTCAGTGAGCTCCACTGGTGACGGTTTATTGTATTGACAACAAATAAGATGCCGAGTTACTCTCTGTTTCCACCTCAGGTGATCTCAGCCTGGAGAAAGGGGAATCACATGTAAAACCTTAAAACTTTAAAAGCAAGAGTTTGGGGTTGGGTGGAGGAGACAGGGAAGCAGGAATTCTGTTGGAGAAGGATGCCTGGAACTGATAGCTGAGCAGAGAGACAGTTTGAATGCAGTCGTACAAAATGGAAACACTCAGTTCCTTCCCCGGCCTCAGTAAGAAGAACACAGACATACCGAGCATATTAGTGTCGCTGTAACTTGTTGAGAATCTGTGGGGGCAACACAGAGTCAACATCCACAATACAAGAGAAGTGGAGGCAGACAGAGAACAGGATTTGGAGCGGAGCAGACTGGATGTTCATACTGGTTGTCATAGTAATTAACTCAAATGAGTGACTTAACCCCTCAGAAAGAGTGGCTGTGAGAATTTGTTAAGAAAAAGAACTAAGTCAGGCACTGTGGGAGTCCGCTATTATATGATAGTGCCTTGTAACATTTCTCACTTGTCCACAAAACATGCTCTTGCCTCTGTTCGCTGATTTGGCTGCACACAGCAGTGTTTGTGGGACTCCAGGCTTTGGGGTTAGGGTGGAGTTCATGTCTGCTCCATGTGTCTCAATTTCAGGTGGAAGAGCACGAGCTCCTCCTGGGTGGAGGATGGGCCTTAAGAAGACTGGCAAGACCTCACCGTGCCTCACGCAGCCTCAACCTGTCACTGACACATTGCTCTTCCTGCCCACAATCTATTGGCCAAAATGTCAAATGGCTAAGATCAAAGTCAATGGGACAGGAAGAGCACTCCACCCACAGTGCTCCACAGAAGAGGCAGGCATGGAAGGGAGAATCGTCACAAAACTCACAGGCACAGTACCAGCCACCCAGAAGGTTCGTATAAATAGGAATTATTATTATTCTATAACATATAATGGTAAAATCTAATGTATTATTAATATATAATATAGTCAATATAGCAATATAGAAAGTATGTATTATTACAGTTTACTTTTTGTATCAATATGCATTATTGACTATTATTATATACCTTTTACATGTATACGAAAGGTATTAAGAGATGGCACAGAATTTGCAATAATTTTAAACCGCACTCTTAAAAGTTGTTTTTGAATGAACCAACTCAAACCAAATTAAAAAAACAGACTTTTAATCCATAAAACCAAATCCATGGTTATCAGAAGGGATGGGGGAAGGGGTGAGCAGATCAGGGAAAAGGGCTCCATTACACAGTGAAGGAAAGCACTGGACAGTTAGTGGTGAACTTTGTGTAGTATCTAGAGATGCCGATTTATCATGATGCACATCTCAAACCTATGTAATGTTATAAAGCCGTGTTGCATCAAAAAGTATTTTTTAACTAAAAAAATTAAAATTTTAAAAGCACTTATTTAAAAAGTCAATCCGCGTGCTATCTGTCATTGCTATACCTAATCAGCACTGGCATTACACAGTGCCTCTCTGAGAATTTTTACAAAGATGTCCCTTCTAAGCAAGTACAGCAAGGCAAGTGCATTAAAAAAAAAAAAAAAAAAAAAAAAGCCTCCCTCCAGCAGGCAGACACACCTGCACATGTGTGCAGATGGCTCTGGCCTTGGGGACAGACCCAGAGCCACCCGCTCAGCTGGCCATGTCGTGCAGTGAATAACCTGCATACCACGAGCATGAGCGTGACCTGTGAGACTGGGCAGTGACCTCAGGAGCCTCACGGTATATGCGTGTTGAGTTCTGGTTCATTGCCGCCCTGCTCAAAGCAATTTCCGCGGAGCTTTGAGTCACAGCTTCCTTTCTGCTTTCCCAGTTATGGTCGGTGAAGCTGTAGCTCTGGGAACACGGTGGCATCTATTTCCAGAAGCTGTTCATGTCTGAATCCAGACGCAGGTGGTCCAGCAGCTCCCAGGAAGCTCTCTGTCCTGGAAGGTGGGATCTCCGAGACAAGTGCAGGCTTACACAACTTAATTTCTTTCATCCTGACTGACAGGATAAGGGAAGAGGAGGAAGCTTTATAAGCGCTGACACCATAAGCTTACGGATAGATAAGCGGCTCAGGGGACTGGGGTATGAGACAGCAAACATGGAAGGATGAGAGGGACACCCAGGGTAGCGTGGGGGTGGGAGATCCTTATGTCTACAAATGACAACCAGTGGGAGAATCCAGTCCTGAATTGCTTATTGGAAAATTCATTTCTGAGTGTTAGTAAACACTGGTTCCACTGAACAGAATATTAATTTGTTCTCTGAAAGTCATTTAGATCCTAAGTATAGAGAGAAAAGGAAGAAGGGGAGAGAGAGGTGGAAAGGAGAGGAGGAGGGAATATATATAGGGAAGGAGGAAAGGAGAGGATCAGGGGAGGGAAGACAGGAACTATGCTCTGTTCCTTTATAGAGAGATTTTATTAACATGAGAGCCTACGGGAGAGGAGACTCCAGTATGGACCTCCATCATTCTCCCAACAGCATTGCCCAACAACTAGAGTGGTGCACTTAGACAGCAGCCTGGCAAACATCTTATTTGCAGAGCCACTGTGCACTCTTCGGCATAGTTCCTCAGTCGGTTCCCTGTGGGTTCATCATCAGTCTAAATCTTGCTCATTTCTCCCTCTTCCCCTCCCGCAGGCGGAGCAAAGGAAAGCACCTTTTGCTCACTGGCTTGGAGGCTCTCTCTTCGGTTTTCCTGTTTTTGCACTTGTAAGTCTGTTAGACACTTCCTCTGGGGTTTATTTGCAGTCTGACCTCTGAATCTCTGAAATAGTCTTTCTCATGGTCTCTCACCCCAGTGGCACTGGGAAGCTTCTCATGGCAAAGTGTGGGCCAGAGCAGCTCCTGTGGTCGAGGCCCCTGAAAGAAGGCAGAAGCACTGAAGGGTACCCCGCAAGTGAACTCTCCTTGAACGCAGCCCAGAAACTTGGCTTCTTCTCATCCTTTACTATATGGTGGTCTCATCGGGTCTTACACGGTTGTCCGGGCTTCCGTGGTCAAGAACGAGTCTCTCCATTGGACAAGCCAACCTCCCCGCCCTCACCCCTACCCCAGCCTACCCGCTCTTCCCAAATCCATTCAGAGCCCAGCTGCCAGTGTGGGGATTCAGCATTCTGGGGATGGCATGTTTATTTAGAAACAATCATGAGGCTTGATTTGATGTAGTGAAAAAAATTAGTGCTTGCTGAATACGGCTCAATTATTACTGCATTAATTCATACAGATTAGCAGCTGACATTGGCTGGAAGGCATGCGTCAGGACATTTCAGTACGTTTGGCTAAAGAGAGCTGCCTTTCCATGGCAGCTGAGCCTTTCCTCCCCCACCACGAAGCTCAGATGATGACTCGGTATTTGGAATGACTTTCACATCAAGGGTGGTGTTATTTTAATGTTAGCTGGAAAAGGACAAATACAAGCATGGTTGGGGTATGCCTCCAAAGTAAGTAATCACACTGACACCCATCAAACCTCTCTCCCAAGTTTATATTCTAACCATACAACGACTCTTCAAAGACAGACAAAATTTTAACATACTATCAAAGAAGCATAACAAGCCATCTTCTTGGATCATCAAACTTGGTATACAAATCTCTCTCTCGTGTAAGTAGTTACTTCCTCAGCTTAAATAAGCAAAGGATTATTTGCTCATTGGTGGAATTGTGTTACCACCTCCTGCTCAGGCCCAATTCACTTGTTGAAGCTCTAACCCTAGTACTGTAGAATAGGGCTATGTTTAGAGATAATACCCTTAACATAATTAAATTAAAACAAATCTTTCTGAATGGAACTTATGTCAGGTTTTTCTAGAGAAACAGGACCAACAGGAGATGATAGACAGACAGATATGATAAGGAATTGGCTCACCTTAGCACAGGCATTAGAACAGAGCCTTTTCTGATTGTCACTTCGTTGCCTCCTTCCTTAAGTGTCATTTCAAATATCACCTCCTCCAAGAAGCTTTCCTTGATCACTCATGTTTAAAGACCCATTACTCAGAGTCACTCTTGCACATCACTCTATTTTTTATAGCCTCTATAATTCTCTGAAACTACATTTTTTATCTGCTTTACATGTTTCCTGACTTCCTCCATTGGAATGTGTACATTCTTTGAGGGCAAGAAAGTCACCTCCTCTAAGGAAGTTCACTCTGGGTCTTTGGCACTTAAAAGGATACCTGGTACATAGCAGGGCCTCCAGTAATATTTGTTGAATAGTTGTATTCATGAATATAGCTATGAGCATACAGTTAGTAAGTAGCAGAGTAGAGATTTAAACCTAGATATATCTTTTTCTAACATCCAGAATCTTATTCCTTTTATAAAATTCACTGTCCATCTTGCTTTAGCTAAAAGTTTATTTACTTTTCTGCCTCTGCGTCACAGTTCTGAGGGCAATGTGACAGGATCCCAGGCATCTTTGTAACTCTGCTTTGCACCCCAGATATTGCACCCCGTGTGCCGAAATGGATACGTTTCCATGACAACGCCAGAGGAGGAAGAAAGGCTCTGAGGCCTTTTCTCGCTTTTCCATTTAGGTTAGCTGAACCTCATCCAGACTGAGGTACGTCTCCGCCCCAGGCCCAGGTGTCATTCACACTTTGAGAGGGAGGCACGTCCCTGGTACTGAGCCGTCAGACTCCCAGTGGAGTGTGGCCTCAGTTTCCAGTTAGGTGATCCTCACTCAGTGGGCAAGGATTTCAGCCCACCTTTCATCTGAGGTGCATGGACAAGAGTTCCTTCGAAACCATGGTTCTTCTCACACAGGATTATGCTGGCGCCCATCATTGTGGACAGATTTCTCCTCCACCTTTAAGACTGGCTGGGCGGACAGTCACCCTCTCCCCAGGGAATGCAGCAAAAAAAAAATAAGCTTCCTGCCCTCTCCCCAATTCCTTTTCCCACTTTTCCCTTAGCTAAAAAAAAAAAAAAAAAAAAAAAAAAAGATGGAATCTTATGAAACTCTCCCAGTTAGTTCCCTTCTCTGTGCCCATAGAGAGTGAGCAGAGAAGCATTTCTTTAGGGAGTTGTAAAAAAAAAAAAAAGCACTCTATTGTTTCAAAAAATACATAGGAGTAAAGAGGTCAAAGCCAACTGCACGGTATGCACAGAGCAAGGCCGGCTGTCCTGAAGGCAGGGACCCTCCTGGAGCCACACAGGGCGGGTGCCTCACCTCCTTCCCTGGACCAGCCCCTCCAGGCCCGAGCTTTCCCTTTGCGCAGGAATTTGGAAAAGACAATCCATTACCTGGACTGACAGAGACAGCAGCTGCCCATCTGGTATGACTGACATAAACTAGGCCTGACTTCTCCCTCATGCTAGCTCCTTCTTGCCTCCATTTCCTCCATTTATGTAAGTCCCTTGCGTCTCACAGAATTGGCCACTAAAATGCAAACTCCCTTAGAAAGGCGAATAATCCACGAGACAGGGGTTGGTAAACTATGTTTCTGAATGAAAGGGCTAGAGTAGATATTTCAGGTTGTGTGGACCACAGAGCCTCCATTACAACTCTTTGCCTCTGCAGCTGCAACCCCGAAGCGCCCAGCCAGTGCGGTAAGTGAACAGGGATGGCTTTGTCCAGCAAACCTCATTCACAAAACCTGCTGCACACTGGATTGGGCCCAGGGGCTGTCATTTGCTAACCCAGCACTGGGTTGTAAGTCAGTGACCTTTCCTCACCATTTCTTCATCGCCGCTGTCTCTCCCATGAGGCATAAGTGAAAAGAGGTTAAAATGTTGCTTGTCGAAGTCCTTATAAGCTGACAGCAGTTGAAGAGAATCTGTTTGAGAACCAGCTGTTCCAGAGGATTCTCGACATAGTGCCGGTGGGGTGGTTGATATTCCAAGGACAAGAAATGAGGAAGGGCTCAAATCAAGTTGTCACCATTACAATTTTAATCAAACAGACCCAACTGGTTGTGATTCTAAATCTCAAAATCCCCAAACTGGCTGAGAGCACCCTGTCTAGAGTATCTCCTGACTGGGGACCAGCAGGAAAGAAACAATTTGGAGCAGTGGAGACCAGTGATAAAAAAGAGCTTTCAAGCATGGTCAGTCTTTCCAGCTTTGGCACTTCTGTTTTGTTCTACCCCCACAAATAATGTTTGTTCCTGCCATTGCAGAGTGAGCAGATTTCCGTTGTTAAGGCTCAGATAAATCACTGGAATCCTCTGGTAAGGGATTAGCTAGTTTTTAAAAATCCAATTGTTCAATAGTGTATTCAACTGTCTTCTCCCTCATTGCAGTCACCTCGTGGTGGTGACAATCATAGACTCTAAGAATCTCCCTTTTGTATCTTTTAAGATGGCAGAAGTCATGATAGTGGATCTCAGTGTTGATTTTAGAGATTAATTAATGTCATATGTTGTCTGGATTACCATCTTGTTTAACAGAGGGTGGAACACGAAGTCCTGAGTTGTGTGCAATTTAAAACCTTGTGTCAGTCAAGCTATGCTATGTTAACAAACAACCACAAAATTTTAGATTCTCGACACAACCGAAACTTGTTTCTCGTTCATGGTACATGCCCAAGATGGCTGTCAGGTAAGCTCTACTTATTAGTCATTCAGGAATGCAATCCATCATAACATATGCCTTTTTGGACATCTCATGGTATGGCATGTCCTGGCTTCTAGTTTCTTCCCAGAAGTGTCATATCTATTCACAGTTAACTGATTAAACAAGTCACATGCCATATGGAACTTCAAAGAGGGTAGGTGCAATTATACCATGTTGCTGGAAGGATGACATGATTTTGAGTAGGCTGGACACCCATAGGATCTGAATAGGTCAGGTGAATCTGCTTACATGAAAGTCAACAATGCTCATGGGAAAGATATGTAACTAGAAGCTGAGTGCTGACACTGAAGGAAAAAATTCTGAATACCCTAGGACCAGGAGGTAAGCTGAATATTTCGGATGTGTGGCAGATGAGAACAATATTCACCAAAGAAATGAAATTCCTGAGGGCCAAGGTGAAGTGGGCTGTGGACTGGAGCAGATTTTGAGGACAGTTGAGTACCCTGCAATGGGAGAAAAAGTCACACTGCCTTCTTCCAGGAAGAAGAAACGTTTTCAAAAGTCTGAGACAAGCACAATGTGATCATCATTAGACACTCGACAACACCAAGTACTCAGGCACAAAGGTAGTTCTGAAAAGGCAAAGACTGTTGACATGGGAAAAATGGCGGGTTCTGATGGAGAAGACAAAGAGGAGGAGGAGCTTGTTGTGCCTGCCCCGCTGGAACCTTCTGGGTGTCTCTCCTTGTTCCGTGGCACTAGGGCCCAAGACAAAGCAGCAGCCTCAGAGCAAGGCTTGTGTGGCTGTGAATGTTGGATGCTAAGCCCCTATGGGGGTGCTAATCACTCCGATTTCTTTGATTTATGAGCTAGCATTCTGCAACCTAAAGAATCTTGGGTGGAAGCCTGACCTCGGAGCCTTGGGCAACATAAGTTCTTGTAGTTTTGTTTTTCACTTCACACAGTTACCTCATAATTGTGGTTTCTTGTTTCAGGCATTTCCTCATCCTTAGAATCTGACAACAGACACAAGTTTTCTAGTTTCAACTCCCAGTGCATACCAGTTCATAGCTTACATTTTCCTAGGAGAGAGATCATAAAGGGTGAATTCTTGACCATGCAAGCTGTTTAATTAGAGAAGAGAGGCAGCTTGCAGGTCCATTGGCTTGATCTCAGAACACCTCAAATCAGAAGGAGAGGTAAGGCACTAGAATTCCCATGAGCAGAGGCTTCAGGAAATTATCTTTTTGTTCCAGTTATTCCTCTTTTATGGGCCACTAAGGCTGATTGGATCTAGAAGACCACTCAACACACGTAATAGGGGTACAATCAGTATCTAATCCACTTCTTGGTAAGAGTAGATCCTCATTAAATGTTTCCTGAAAACATTCATGAGCATATAACTATTTATCTAGATGTAGATCTATAAATGAGAGTTCAACTTTCTTCTTTTCATAACCATAGGTTATGGATGATGAGAATTTAACCATGAAATAAGCTATTAAAATATGGAAAAAGTAAACCAACCAAAACATAAAGGGAGAGATAGGAATTTGTTTTCTAGGAAGCAAAGTGACCATGAAGAATTGAATCAATGCTTGGGGAGTGTGTCTTCTCTTATGAGTGGATCCTTATTATTTCAGTTCCAAAGTACTCAGTGGCTAAGCAGAGTTAGTTTTGAATCTGATATTGGAATTAAACATTGAAGATATTATACCTTAAAAAATAACATTAAACATAAACAGTGTTGCCATAACAATACTAAACTAATAGAAAATTGTTCCAGCCCCGGGTCCTCTTGAATATAGTCATATACTTATATACTTCTTCCTATAGTCAACATAAATGTAAATGATAATTGAATGTAAGTGGCTATGGAATAATCGTTTTCAATGAAATCTTGATGCTCAGGAAAATAAATACTAAGGGTGAGGTCAAGTGACTTCAGGCAAACATTTGCCTCCAAATGCACGTATGACCACCTCCCATTTTCAATTTTCTTCTTAACAAAGACACATGGTGGAGTATAGGCATGGTGAACACCTGACACACCCTCTTCAATAGATTTCTGGCCCATAAAATATTTTTTAACAAATAAATAGAAAGCCCTACCTTAAAACAATAATCTAGAAGATGAAGAAGGACAGGACAGAGGGCAGATCTGGCTTGATTTTTTTTTTTTTTTTTAAGACATTTTCCTCTTATGGATTGTTTTCTGCCTGGATATGCACTAATCATCACAAAACCCATGCTTAACAAAGCTTTCTGTCAACAAATTTGCATAATGCCTCATTCGCATGCATAGAATTCCCCATAGCATTTCTTCTGATCAAAGAACTCAATCCTGAGGGGGGAAAATTGTGATGGTCTTTTGCCTTGGGATTCACTGGTCTCAGCATGTCCCCTATCACCCATGAGCACTGGCCTGATAGAAAATGAATGACTACAGGAGATGTACTTACAGTGCAATTTGGGAGAACATCATGAAGATCAGCATTCTAGCTTTCAGGATGCCACATAGGCTTTGAATCAGTAACCAATATGTGATTCTGTTTCTCGCACAAGTTCAGGAATCAAGGGGGGAAGTAGGTGTGGCTTGTATCACTATCACACCTAATATCCAACACATAATAATTGCTTTCTATATCTGTAATTTTGGACTCTTCTGATTTGTAAGTCCAGTTTCCTGATGGAGAAGTGCTTCCAACAGGTGACACAAAATCTGCTCCCCTGATTTGGAAATTGAGACACCAATTTGCCATCTTAGGCACAGTCTCAGTGAACTAGCAGGTAGAGAGGGAGGGTTTATTGTACTCATTGATTGATTACTAAGAAAAATCGTATTTCTATTACACATGAACTCTATTCTAGAACCCAAGAGAGTCTGTGGGATATTTCTTAGTAAGCCCATGTGCAGTAGCAAAAAGTAATGGAAAATGTGCAGCCTCGGTAACCCAAGCACAATACTATTGCTTTTGCCTGGAATTTCAAAGATTGTACAGCGACTGAGTGAGAAAGTTGTAGCATAACTGAGTAACCAAAAGAGCAGAACGTGTACTCTTCATCCTGTGCTCACTTCCTTTTTTCTGCTCAGGTATAATGGCTGCCTCTCTCACCTGTGCTGCACGTTATAAAACATAAAGCAAACACAATAGAAAATGCAAGAAAACAGTATCCCCGTTTTCTGTTTGTTGCAGCCAAGACTAAACAGAGGAATAAAGGAGAGAAAATATTTGCAATGAGTCTGTTTGTCCCCTGCCCAATAAAAAATAACGTAAAACACTTTTAAATTATATAAACAAGATCATCAACAAATGCCTAGTTAAAATGTATGTGAATTGTGCTTGGCCAGAGATGGCAGGCCCAAATACTACTCTGCCAGGGCGCACCTGTATGGCTTCTGACAGTGGGCGCTCAGGGATATCAGGACTCTGGAGATGGGGTAGGATGCAGAATTGCTGTTTCTACCAACATGGCCTCACAAGGGCCTTTCGCTCCGGCATTGGCAGGGCCCATCTATTGTCAACCTTGCCAGAAATAGCCTCATGGCTCCTCTGAGGGGTGTCAGCACAGCCAAAGTCCCTTTCCCTGAGTCTCTAGGTGTTGATAATCCCACCTCCACCCTTTGTCTCGTCAGCCCTTTGAGTGGTTGCTATTTCCAGCTGTAATGACATCAGTGACTTCAGGGGTCCCATTTTGTTCCTTCAGTCCTCTCCTACCTATGCGATCAGCTCCCTATATAAAATTCTCTCTGCTGTAATATCAAATGTGGTTTGTTTTCCCGACTGGTCCCTGAGTAGTAACCAGTCTTAGAAGGAAACTCAAGATCCTTTGACATCTCAGTTACTATCAGTTTTTCAGAGAGATTCACTAGGACACTTAATTGGGGGAGAAAAGTGAGGTTAGACATTTTTAAGAAAATTTACTGTGGAATTACTATTTTTCAGATGCCACCGTGCAAATAGAAATGAGAGAAATTCCTGTAGAAATTCCTTGGAGACAATTTTATTTTATTAAATGGTTTCCCTTTTTGTATTTGGAAGTTAAAGAGATGATAAAATTTATCATTCCACCAAACAAACTATTTTACTTATTTTTGGCAAATTGCACTAAATGTGGTTTAATTGCTGTCTCCAGAATAGCATTTCACATCTGTGGCCCCAAAAGCTGTCTCGCAATGGACCTATGGGACGAAGAAATGGAGCCCTCTTGTGGTCAATTTAAATATCACATCCCTTTCCAGTTCTATCTTGATTTAAGGTCTTATGTGAACATGGGCTCTTTGATAAGAAAATTACATTTGGTCTCCTGCCCTCCATTCTCCGCAAAACAGACAAGTCTACTGCTCAGAAACACAGTGTCTTTGCAACTTGCCACTTCAAATATATAAAATAGAAAACAAATACAATAACAGATGTAAGAAAAAAGTGCCCATCCCCTTTCTAATTGTTGCAATCAAGATTAAATAGGGGAATAAAGGAGAAACTGAAATATTTGCAATGAGCCTGTTTTGTCCTACCCCTAATAAAATAACAACATAAAAACGCTTATAATTTACATAAACAAGCTCATTATTAAGTGCTCAGTTTTTAAGGAGGAAGTAGAGGGAGTGAAAATAAATCTGTCTGCCCAGCCTATCAGTCAAAAGAGATATTTAGACATTTACCCGGCAGGCAGGGATCTCAACACCAACCATATAATTTCCTTCTGAATTGGTTACACACACAGGTAAGGCCCCAGGGTGTCTCCGTGCAGGAAACTCAATAAGTGCACTGAGAGATTGGTGGGCAGGAGGAATGTGATGAAATCTGCCCATCACTACCTTCTGGAAGAAAAGGCAAGAGAACGCAGTGAAGTGGAATGTGAGAGACCTCTCGGGACAAAAAAGGGATAGTGGGACAGGAGGGGAAAACATTTCAGCTTGGGAGTTGGGTGGCAATGGGTTCAAAGGCCATCTTAGTGCATATTCCAAGCTGAGCAACGTAAGACAAGCTATTAACCTCTCTCTTTCTCAGGCTTCTTCTCCCTTGTGCAGCGGCTGCCCTCTCCTTCAAGGCCGGTGTGTGGTGCTGTGCAACAGAAGGCCGAGGCTTACCTGCAAATCCTGACTCTGCCATTTACTATTTGACCTGAGGCAAGTTACTTCAACTCTCTATGCCTAATCCATAAAAGGGGATCGCTAGCACTGACTTCACAGGGCTGCTGTGAAGATTAAATAATTCAATATACATAAAATAACAGGTATCAAGGATGAGCTTGTCATCATTACCTCTGTGAAAAGTGCCTTCTGTTGCTTGGTGCATGGTAAACACGCAGTAAATGTTAGCTTTATTATTGATTATAAATCATCCTGGATAATTCACTTGTGTTTCCCCCCCACCCCCCCACAATCTGCTTCTTTTTCTATTAAGTATACTCATGTGAAATTGCCATTTTTATAGGTCAAAACACACCAATGCAGCCACTTCTTGGTGTAATCTACCATAGAGCAGCGCCAGGTCACCAGGTCACATTAAGGATATTGGCAAGAGACTAAGACATAAAAAAGAAACTAGAACTTCCTGCCTGTGTTCATGCCACTAAGCCCAGAAGCCCTTTCTCTGCCTGCAGTGACAAATCCCTAGAGCAGTTTTAATGAGATTCAGTTCCTCTGGGTGCCTGCACCAGCCCCTGGGAAGGAGGGGGTGGGAGTAATCACTGGGACTAGGTAACAATTAGAGCCTCCAGGTATTTCCTTAGAGAGAATGTAATATCGAAAATTAGCAATAAAGGTGGAAAAGTTGAAAAGTCATATGGGGGACATTGAAAGATCCCAGAGATTAGCAGCAAGGGGAGCAGTAAAAGGAAGAGAGGTATTGCCAGAGGCCAGAGTCAGCCAGCAGCTGGCAGGGGAACCTGCTGGGGGCTGCCCAGCCCCTCCAGGGCTAATTGGGGGTGTGTGCGTGTGAAAGGGGTGGGGTGTAAGAAGGGGCGGGGGAGGCTCCAAAGCAAAGTGGAAGATCTCCTACATTTGCAAGCAAAGCAGCAAAATCTGCATAGAGAACAGGAGCCAGGAAGACAGAAAAGGGAAAAGAATAGGCCCTGACAGAAAATTCAGCTCTTGCCTTTTGTTTCAGCACTTCTGCGTCTCCAGATTCCAAGAGGGAGAATTCTGACACTTTCTTACTCTAGTCAAGTAATTCCAAATAAACACTGTGGAAGCCACTAAGATGGAGAAGGGAAGGTTTGTTCTGGGAATCCTCAGGTTGAGTTAGGACCCTCTGGCAGAGAAGTTACCTGCCTGCCCAGGTCAAGCTCATGCCTCAGCCTTCTCCCCGTGAAGGACTTCAGCGAGAACCTCTCACCTTCAGATGTCACCCCCTCCAAGACCACACAAACGAATGCCAGCTGGTACCCTGCACTGATGGTGGAGAAAATAGGAAAAGTTTTTATTTAGTTAATAGGATTGTCCCAATGTCAGTTTCTGAGTTTTGACACATGTGCTATGAAGAGATTAGATGTTAACCTTAGAGGAAGCTGGGCGAAGGGTGTGTGACAATGCTCTGTACGAGGTCTGTAAATCTAAATTTATTTCAAGAGAAAAGCAATCATTTTAAGCTACTTCCTCCAGAATGGCTTCTTCCATTCCTGCAGCAGCCCTGCCTGGCTTGTCACCAAGGGGAAGCGCACCCCTTTCCCACGCCCTATAACCAGGAGAGTGAGAGAAAGACCATGAGTGGGAAAGACTTCTGTGGGCATTTCATTACTGGTAAAATACGAATTCATTAGCAGCAGCCTGCTTACAAGGAAAATGATAAACGGCTACGTTGCTAGCACAATCATGCCTTTACTCTTGGGTGGTTTTTGTCCTGCCCCCTTTTTCTAACACTCTGAGCAGGGCAATACGGTCAAATGTAATGGACAAAGGTCATGTGCTAAGGAGATTCTTAACTCAAGATCGATCATGGTATTAGACACAGATATTCAGGGCTTAATCTATAAATGAGCTGACCTTCTCTAGACACTTGTCTTTTAGAGTTGCTTTAAATAATTTTTAGGAAAAAACACATTCATTTGTACAGACCTCATCACCAGCTCAGGAAGAAGTCTGACTTAATAGCATATGTGTGTGAATTGATTTTTTTTTTTTTCCCCAGCTAACTGCTCTCACTTGTCCTCTATTGAAGTCCTCATTTTCCCACTGGGTGTTGGCTCCCTTTGAGGCATCTCAATCCAATTCTGTAACTTTTAATTCATTCTTGGTAATTAAAAGTCACATGCTGATTACCAAGACTCAGTCCCACACATTGACAATTTTCAATCTTGCATCTAATTCAAGGCTTCCTCACAACCTCGTAGGCTGGTCTTGAAGGAGTCTTTCCCGCTTGGCCCTCCTTCGAACTGTTTCTCCTCTGGCATTGGGCTGGGAGGAGGAGGGGTGGAAATTCTCCCTTTGAGACTGGTTATGATGAGGTTAACTGCCATCTTTCTATAAACGCATGGCCACTAATGTGAGTGGTCTTCTCGGTGGTTACAGATGAAAGCTGGAACAGTCCCCCATAAAGAGCCACTTCACACCATGGCTTTCTGATCCACAAATGCTGGCCCCCTGTCCGTATTCCCCTGATAGAACCTTTCTCTCTGGTCGTCATGGTGGTTACACAGTGACCTCTGAGCTCTCATTCTATCTGCAGCTCCATTCAAGGGCACGGGCTTAGACCCTCTCCTGCGCCTCTAAGAAACCAGCATCCTGAGAAAGTGTTTTTGCCTCTTCTTCTCTACCTGGCTCTACCCTGTTCCAGTCAGCTGACATGGATCAGGGAACTTGGTAAGTGCTACCCACAGCAGGGAATGTCATCTCTTCTAGAACCCAAATTCTCTAAGTGACTTGGAGATTTTCCTTCTCTGGACTTTGGAGATAGGACCTATTCATGCTCAGCCTCCTGTCCTTAGAGGAAGGCAGACATGAAGAAATGGATCTCTTTACTGTACTGTCTCAAAGGAAGCTTCACCTTGACCGCCATGTTATATATCTTTTCATATAGGACCTAGCCCCAGACAGCATCTCTCAGCCCTAAAACTTGAGAGTCTCATACTAGGAATTAAACACGTGTTTGAAGACAGTTGATTTCTGCTCTTGCTTGAATGTGGTCCTAGAAAATGCAGAGACTTGTCTCACCGGGAGCCCACCTCTAGGACAGAGAAAGATCTCATTTTAGGACCTCCTGCCAGACTCCTCAGGGCACGTGTCAATAGGCTCTTGAATGAAACAGCTGCCCCCTGAACCAGATTGACCTCCATGGCTCCAAGGATAAATTCTTTGAGATGCAATGCGGGCGCTCTAGACCTGTTCCTCCTCCATGCTCCTTTGTGTTTCATATATTCCCTTTCACTCTTGTAGCACAGTCGTAGCTGGAGATATGGAATTTAAAAATGACCAGGGGTGGTTTCAAAGCTACATCCAGCTAACATTTGGAGGATGGGGGCTGTTGCCTTCCCGTGGACCACTCTTTAAGGGAGAGCTGTTAATGTCAAAGGACAGACTACTTAGCGAAACTCATCCCAAACCACAGCTTCATGTTGCCTGTCTGGGGTGTCCCTGGAGAATGTCCCTCATGTTTCTCTTCAAGGGCTACTTTATTGATTGTTTGACAGTTAACATCGCCCTGCTTCTCATTTATGCACTTAGGCTGTGAGGATAGGTCATGATTCTCCAACCTCTTCTCTTTGCATTTCTCTTTCTGGGGATCCAACTAGACGTGCAGTGGAGCCAAGGCTTAGAGATCTCAAATTGCATCCAGGTGCAATAAATGCTCACGACACTCAACATTTTGTCCTTAGAAGAATTTTCAGATGGCTTAGCATAGGCCAAACACAAAATAAGCTTTGGAGATAAAGATGAATTAAGACATGGGTCCTGCATCTCAGAAGCTCGCAGTCTGACAGGGGAGACAGATGGCGACTGCCCGGAGAACATGTGCTTTGGGAGGGACTGTGGGGGTTTTCTGGGTGCCAAAGTAAAAGCACAGATAGGAAGTAACATCTGACCTGGGGCCTTGAAGGGTAAAAAGTGAAGGGTGAAGGTGGAGGGAGGCCTTGCTCCAGGCAGAAAGAACAGCTAGATACTTGGAGAGGTGAGGGCTTATGGTGACGGTGCTTGCTGAGCGCAGGACTTAGGGAACGATTACCCTGGTCATTAGATCCTGGAGGACAGCCAGCTATCTTATGTCAGGCCTTAAGAGAATGGCTAAAACACTGGAAGATTTGGGGATAGACTTGCCCATAGCCTTTCTTGGCATTTATATTTGTATTAAGCACCTATGCTCATAAGCCAGAGAGCCCACTAAATAAAATCTTACTCTCAGTAAACTTTATTTCATCCTTCTAACTACTCGACCAGTGGACACTGTGTATATGCACCCATTTTACAGATGAGGAAGCAAGTTTGTCAACTTAAGGAATTCTGTCAAAAGTAAATAAGAAGCAGAGCCAGTTGTCAAGCCCAGGTGAACAGGACTCCACATCTCTTCTTCCTCTTAACTACCTGTCCTTCATAAGAGGATTGTGAAGCACAGTCTTCCACAGAGGAACGTAAGTATGCTTTCTCTCAATTTTATAACTCACATCATATTCTGGAGACCTCGAGTCTCTTGCTAATCAGAATCAGGTAATTTTGTCCAATATCGCATTCATTGCCTGAAGTTTAGATAAGGAATCTCTCTCCTAAGAAAGAGGAGGATTCTATTTTCTTTTTATTTAGGGAAAATGATTTAGGAATTCATCTCAAATCAGCAGTGGGTCTCCAGGAAGGAGACCTGGACATTCTTTAAAGAAGATCTCCCCCTTTACACTCTTCCTGCTTCTATTCCTGTCTGGTCCCTGCTGAAAATGAGCAGATGTGCATTTTTAAAAAGTTCAGAGCTGACTGGGACTTTGGTATAAGAGAAACACAGTAATGTTGTACCTTGTAAGGTTACCAGACATAGCAGGGAGCCTGATTATGGAAGGCAGATAGATCCTAACCATCATCAGAGTTCCATTCACCTGTGAACTCAAGGGTTTTCCCTCAAATCAGGATGCTGATTATCCTGCCAAGATCTTACATAGAGTTGTTAGTTTTGCTAAATTCAGCTATTTCAAGATAGAATGCTTTGCTTAGTGTAGAGGAAAACTGAGAGTTACAAGGAGAAAAGGAACCTCACCCTTGACTCTTATTTAGAAAATGTTTTTTGTTTATTTCTTTCAACACGTTTTGTTAGAGTATCCCCACATGCAAGTTTTAGGGTACAGTACAGACCAGGGGACCCAATGTTGGCCTTAAAGGAACATCCTCATTCTGCTGAGTGAGAAGAGTCCATTGCAGTCTTGAGCATTAAGAGCAGCACAGTCTTAAAAATGCAGAGATGGGATGACCACCCAGAAGAGAACGAGATTGGAGGAAGATCATGCAACCTTCTTGGAAGTGGTAAAATCTGAGACTGAAGGATCAGCTCTGAGGAATAGTGACCCCACACTTTAAAGTCAGTCCTCAGCTAAAACCAGTAAAACCAAACCTTCTGCTCATTGCCCTCACAGGACAATAAAAGTGTACACAAAAGCCCAGATCAGAGGAAAACACAATTTCAAAGCAAAGATTAAAATGGTCATCACAGCAGAACACACAATAAAATATACTCTCATATTAGCAGATGAGGGAAGCTTAAAATTAGGGTTCTCTTCTAATAGAGCAGTAACTTCAAAGTTACGTGGTATACTTAGCAGTTTGCTATCTTTGACATCCGGAAAGCATCAGCCAGTGAAGGTTCAGTCTTTCCAGGAAAAACAAAATAAAACCCTGAATGCAACTATCCTGAAATTGATTTTATAGGAAGGAATAATGCCTTTCATATGACCCTTTCGATGAACAATAAATTGCCTTATGTTCACAGAAAATAGCTTCCTGAAAATGACACCTTTCTTGCAAATATGAGATAGACCACTAGAGGGAGAGATTCTCCTAGCTCCTTTGAGCCAGGCTGTTTGTAAAGGCAGCAATGCCTCTAGGTAACACAATTCTGTAGTCAAGAGCCTTCCAGGCAAACTCAGCCCATCACTCAACGTGATTGTCTCCAACCAGAAGCTTGCAACTTGGAAGAAGTTGTTAGAAAAAATGTAAACACCTAAATCACTGAGACTGGGCCCCGATACAGATTGCACCCCACCCTCCGAAAAACTGAAAAAACGCTGTATTAAAGGATTAGGAGGTACTATGAAAAGCATGTTAAGCTCCTTGAATTAAAGGCATTATGAGAATACCAGATGTTAGCAGTAATTTTAAAGATGACGAAGGGGAGCCCTAACCTTTTGAAACCATGCTCATAAAAATAACAAGAATTTGAGAACACAAGGAAAAGAAGGAAATAATTGCAATGAAAGGTATTTTAGGCAAACAGATAAATTATAGGGGAGAAAAATGTAGATCGCACTTGTTATATGTAAAAGAAATGGAATTTTTTTAATGCTGCAAGCTAGAAGTCAACTAAAAGAAGACACTAGGCAGAGAATAAAAAAGAAAATGATTTACTCCAGATTAAATTTTAGGCAAGCAGATTAAGCATATCTGGTTTCCAAACACTGATCTATGGACCAGTTCTGGTCCATAAAAAGGTCACTGGTCTGTACTGAGGAGAAGGGAAGAAGTACACTGAAAGTTTTTTTTAAAAAAATTTAAATAGGTTGAATTTAGAAAAATCTAAGAATCTGTTCTTATATCAAATATTCCCTACCTTTTTATGATGAAAGGTCTTTTCTAACATTAAAATAAGGAAGAGCCTTCCTTCTATGAAGTGGTCATCATAAACTTTATGTGTTATGTTGTATTTCTATCAATCCACTCTAAGTTGATACCAATATGTGGGTCCTGAAACATAGTTTGGGATATGTTACTAGCTTGAGAAATCCAGAAGTCTGAGGACTATGGCATTTAATAACCCAGTTAAGAGAGAAATAGTCAACCAGGTGCTATTCACTCATTTCTTCCATGAAAACCTATTGAGTTCCTGCCAAGGACCAGGCCCTATACTGGGCTGAGGGTGTGGAGCAGTGAGCAAGATCGACATGCCATCTAGCAGGAGTGGCTGAGGTGGTGAAGAGCTAGGCGTCCATCGCTAGATGCACGGGTCGTATTCAGAATGATGGTATATTAGGCTCTTGCACCTGTAGCCGTACTGTAGGTATCCCATAGTCGCACATCAGATCATGTTTAACGTCTTGTATAAAAGTTAGTGCTGTATTTGTTAAAAGCTTGGGATGAAGTGTGCTGCTTTCCTGAAAAAGTTGAGTAAGTGACTATACACTGTGTTACTTAAGAAACACTCATCTATCGGTTCTCTGATCATTGCCAGGCTCTCTGCCGAAGGCGCTGGCCTGTTCTCTGCGTACATAATGTCAGACAAGGGCATGTTCTAATGCTGGAGCCCAGAGGCTCACTGACTGAATATTCATACCGATCCTGAAGAGGTACACCAGGAAGGTCTAGATGTGAACCAGATATTACTCACCCGCCACTGCAGGAGGGAAAGTCTGTGTGGTTGCCCCGCTTTCTAACGCGTAGAGGTCCCTGAAGGAGAGACAGGCATCTGGTGGCCTCACTTTTTAGTGCGACATGTTAAGACTCTTGGGATCCTGGGGTCGGTCATATCTGGAGCTCACCCTCGCTTCTGCCTGGGCTTGGGGCCGGCATGGTCAAATCAGCAGGAGGATTTTAGACAGGGAAGACTGATGGAACCTGACCGCGCTTGTGCTGGTTTCCATGGTGACCTGCTGAGCACTTACTAGTCCTTACAGACCAACAGCATGAATAATTACAATAAATTATTGCAGGGCTGCCTGGCCTCGTGTATGTGTGTAGGGATCTGAGGGAAGAAAAATTTTTAAATCCTCTGCTTCTGGAACTAAAATGATAGAGATACGGAGAAAAGGAGGCCTGAAAGGAATATCTAGGTGGGGTTTTGTTCACAGAAATATCCAAACATGCAGAGACCGGCTGCCAGTATTTACAAGCAGAGAAGTGCTCCGATGCTCTACTTTTTGAGATTTTTCAGGTCCTTTAGGGAAGAGCTCCAGTGCTTGTACAACCTTAGTCATTCTTTCACCGAGATCGAGTTCTCTTAACTATGCACCACTGAGCTTCCTTTTCATAAGAAGTTCACTCTGGATCATTGTTTCCACAGTGCACCCTTCAGGCTGGCCCGCTGGGGCTCTGATCCCTGCAGCCGCCAACAGCTCACCGCTGCCAGGCCTCCAAGCACTTAGTCTGGAGGCCGTGTTTCCTGGAGGCAAATGACAACTGTTTCTTTTCCTTTCAAATTCATTCATTTCTTATTTGATTTCTTGAGTGACGTCAGTTACCCGAGACCTCTAATATTAAGTTAAACAGTGAGACCCTATCTTGTTCCAGTCTGAGATGGAATGATTCTAGAATTTATCCAGCAAACATAATGTGTGTTTCTCTGAGTTCCAAAACTAAGTTTTGCTGGTCTATTTTTTGGCTTATTTGTTCTTTCATCAGAACTGTGCTATTTTTATTATGATTTCGTGGCAGAAACATCTCCATCCCTCATCCCCTCCTCTTCTTTTTCAAAGTTTACTTGGTTATTCAGGGATTGTTAAACTTTCTTAACAAAGGTACACAGAATTGTATTTATAAAAAAAAAAAATCTAGCTAGATTGCATCAAATTTATAGATTCCTTTGCAAAGAACTGAAATCTTTATTACAATGTTATCTCCTCCAAGAGGATGGACTGACTCTTCATTTATACCCATCTTATTTTCTGTGTCTGAATAGACTTACATCTTTTCTTCACTGAGATCTAAAGTAGTCATTTCATAATCAATTGTTACAAATATGCTGCTTTGTAATACTTCTAAATTTCTGGTAAGTCTACTTCTCCCTTTTTTCTTACTTTTTTCCTCTTCAAAATGTTCCTAGCTATTCCTTTTTAAAGTTATTGATTTATACATAACCCCCTACAGAAGAGTGCACTAAATTTCATCTTTATAGCTTAATGACTATCCAGAGGAAGTATATCCTATAGTTTTTAAAGTATATTTAGTAAATACATGTTGCTAGTGCAGAAAAATGCTTCTGAGTTTGTAAGTGGTACCTGCAACTTTGCTTAACCCTTATTTTCTCCAACAGTTGGTTGATTATTCTATTGATCTTTTATATAGATGACCTTATCCATGGCAAATGACAACTATTTCTTTTCCTTTCAAATTCTTTTGTTTTTTATTTTATTTATTTATTGACATTCAGTTACCCAAGACCGCTAACATTAAGTTAAACAATGGGATCCTATCTTGTTCCAATCTGAGATGGAATTATTTTAGAATTCATCTAGCAACCATAATGTTTTCTGTAGTAGTTTGAATATGATCTTTATAAAATCAGGATTTTCCTTTCATATCTAATTTTCTAAGAGTTTTTCTTAATCATAAACAGCCATTGAATTCTATCAGTGCTTTATCTGGGTCTATTATGAAATCATAGTGGTTTTCTCCTTCAGTCTTTTCATGTGGTAAATTATATGGAGTGATTTTCTGATATTGAATCATTGTAGCTTTCTTGGAGAATAATAATAGGGTTGTTTTTGATATACTGTTAAATTGGTCTCACTAATATTTTATTTAGAATTTCCACATATATGTTTAAAAGTGAACTGACTATGGATTTTGTTTCTTGTACTCTATTTCTTGTTTTAAATCAAGATTTCTCAAGTATCATAGACTCATGTGAGCAGCTTTTGATTTTGAAGTTTCATAGAATTCACCTGCAAAACCACCTAAGCCTGGAGCTTTGGAAAAAGGAGATTTTTGATTGTCATTACATGTCTTTTAATTTTTATTAATTCAAGTTTATATTTCTTTTTGTGCTAATTTTAGTATTTCAGATTTTTAAAGAGTTTAGTTTGTTATCAAATAAATAGTCTTATTTTTTAACATCAAATTTATTAGCATGTAATTCGAAATATTCATTTTTGTAAATACTTTTCTGTCAAAAATCCTCTTTACCCTTCTGTACTTGTTTATTTGTTTCTTCTCTCATTTTTCGTGATTAATCTTGTCAGAGCTCTATTATTATTTTCAAACATTATGGTTTGATTTATTTCTATATTTTAATGTTCTCTCTTACAATGACTTCTGCCTCTAACTTACTGTTTCTATCTTTTGTTCTTTGGATTTGTTGTTTTTCCACCTTCTTCAGTTTAATGGCTAATTTACTTGCTTGCCATTTTTTTCTCTGTTAAATATTTATTAATGTATCTTTCAATATTGCTTTAACTGTACTTCACAAATTTTGATATGTGCTGTTTCCATGGTTCAAGCAGGTCGAGGTATTTTGTATTTACCTTAAGATTTTAAAAACATTTTGTCAATTTTAGCACAAATTTCTGGACATGTGGCATTTTTACATATATAACATTGGATTCATTTTCAGACATGTTGGAGTTTTGTAAATATTTTTAGTTGTTGATTTATAGTGTGTTTGGATAAAATCAAATATGGGTTAGTTGGAATCATGGATCATTTGGCATTTACTAAGGCATCTTTTGCGTGATTAATACTTGTAAAGGTTCCATGTGTGCTTAAAAAGAGATCTGTTTTGTTTTTGTTATGTAGAGAGTGTGTGTCTGTTTGTGGATGCATATGCAGTGGATTAAAATTATTAGCTATATTATTCAGATACTCTAAAACTCTGCTAATTTTTTCTCTATTTCATCTATTATTTTCAAAAAGGGAAATGTTAAATCTCCAGTTAAGGTAATGATCTGGTAATCCTCCCTGAAGTTTTGAAAGGGGTTGCAGTATATATTTTAAAGATATGTAGTTTGTTTCATAGGTGCAGACAGTCATTAACTGTTATGTCTTATTGGTCTATGTTCTTTTTTCCAGAATAAAATCTCTTTCTTTGTCTCTTATGAAAAGTTTTGCATTGTACTCTTTTTTTTTTTTCAGACATAACAACCCCACCCCTGTCTTCTTTGATTCATTTTTTTTTATCTAATGTACCTTATGGTTATATCTCCTTATAAAGATATAACCTTGTAAGTTAAATCTCCTAGACCTTCTTGCTTTAGGACTGATCCTTTAGAAAATGAGTAGAGGCTTCCCTTGTTTACTTCACCTCAGCCTGTGGGCTCTGGAGGCCAGGCTTTCTTGCTTCCTTCCTTCTGTTCAAGAGTCACAATTCTTTGCTCGTTCTCTCCACAGATTGTGCAGGGCAGACATAACAGGAAGCCTGGAGCCTAGAGGGTCAAGAGAAGGCTCTCCAGAGAGCTGTCCATTCTTAAGGGAAACTTAAGAAGAACTTAAGAAGACTGATAGCTTCCATCTTGGGCTCTGAGAGCCTTGAAAAACATGGTAGAATAACCACACTACTGACAAAAGTGAAGACGCTGTGAGGCTACATGGACATGGGAAGGGACCTCCCAAGTCCACTGTTCCCACTGAGGTACCAGGAAGTGAGTGAAGACATCTTGGGCTCTTCTAACCAGTCCAACAGAACACTACTGAAAGATCCCAGTTAATAGCACATGGAACAGATATTCCGCCTGCTGATCCTGCCCAAATCCCTGGCGTATAATATTGTTTATAATAAAATGGTGAGTGATTTAAGCAAGAAAAGTCCTTGTGGATTGTTTATCATTATAGTAGCTTTTTCTCATAGGCTATTATTGTTTCTTATAGAGTATGTAGTGTTCTAACACTTTTGCTATTGTGAAAATCTCTAATTGGTCAATTTTCACCACTTGCCATATCTTTCATCTCTTTCTTTTCATCATTTAAATGTTTTCCTTTGTTTAAAAATGTGCTTTTTTTAAAAAAAATTACACATTTTAGTCTTATAATGGTTGACTTTAACCTAAGACGCATATATATGTTTTTTATTTCTATTAATATCTTACACTCATCCAATATCTGTTACTAACATCTCTTATCCCTCATCTTTAAATGGCACAGCATTCCAAGACTCAGTCATCATCCTTCTTCCCTCAACCATCCTTCTTAGGTAATGCCACACTAGCCTGTTCCCACCACCAAACCAGAGTCATGGCTTTAGATATCATTTATAGGTTCATCATTCCTAAATATACATATGTAGCCCAAAATTTTACCAGACCTCTAAACTTATATAGCTAATCTCCTTCTCAAAACCTGTGCTTAAATATCCATGGAGGAATTTCACACTTAACCTGTTTAGAATGGAATTCTTGATTCTCCACCAACACCAATGATTGTGCCTCATACAGGTCTCCAACTGGCCGAATGACTCCATCATTCAGCCAGCTGCTTAGAACTAAATCCACAGTCTTCTTTAAATTTTCTGTTTCTGTTACTCCCACATGCAAACTTCAGCAAGACTACTAACTCTTTCTTCAATCTCCCCACTTCCATGACATCCATAACTATCCATGTTTTAAACTACTATCATCTCTCTTCTGGACCATTGTAATCAGCAACTATTTTCCCAATTGGTCTCCTCATGTCATCTATGCCCATTCTCCCTCCAAAATCTCTGCACTTCCTCAAAGATATTTTGTAACAAATGAAATAACACTTTGGTCCTTACTCAATCTTCCATTGCTTTTCCATCACAATTAAACCCAAACTCCTTACTACAGCCTAGCAGGAAACTGACCTTAGAATTTAGATAACCAAACCAGAGACTTCTGAGACCAAAAGTAGGCTTATATAAGTAATGATGCTAAGAAACACAACAACTTCCCATCCTGAATCTAACCCCTGCTCTCTCATCTTCAGTCACACAGGTCATATTGATCTTTTAATGTTCTAACACCAAGGGCTTTGTGATAACAAAGAATCAACCAGGATTAATTAAATGTATGGTATGTATCAAACACTCTTTCTAAGGTACAGTGACCAAAACAAAGTTATACCTTCATGGACTTAACATTCTAGAACATTCTTCTATCTAGAAGACTCCTCTCCCAGATTCTCACATGGCTCACATATTCACACCATTCAGTTATTTGTTCAAATGTCACCTCCTTGAAAAGGTCTTTCCTGAATGTTCTATCTGCAATAGCCTGTTCCCACCACTCCACCAATCTCTGTCTTTCCACCCTGACTTTCGTTTTTTCAGTAGTATCTGAAATTATGCTATTTAATTGTTTTCTTATAGTCTGCCTTTCCTTTAAACTGTAAGCATCAAGAAGGCAAGGATTTTGTCTGTCTTGGTAACTTTTATTTCCCCAGCTCTGAACCGTCGATATTTTATTTAACAAATAGAAAATGAACAGCTCTCTGGAGACATTTAATATGTATAAAAGTCTCCCTTTGGAAACATTCAGCTATGTTTTTCAAGAGTGTTTAATAACAATGAATTCCCCAGAGGTACTTAAATAGACTATCACTATCATAACCAGTTCTCTTGAAAAGAAAATTTCTCTCACATTCACTTAATTTAAATAACTCTCCTCTCTCAACATGAGCAGAACTGACAGAATTAGCAACACTAAAACCCAGACTGAAAGCACACACATGAAAAAGTTGATGAGTCCTTCCATTTCTGGGAATCTTCCATGGAATATTTACCCAACAGTCTCGCTAATAAAATGCTCCCCTTTTGAAACTGCAAAATAATCTCCTGAATGAGAAAAACCTAACTTTCCTGAACACCCTCCGTGGTGGAGTCTCCTCCGGGTATTTCCACCTGTGACCAAAGTCCAATTGGCTTAAGTGGTTTCAGGTGATTGCTGTTTGAGTCAGATGCTCTCTGTAGATAAGCATGTGAGTGAGAATGAGCTGTGATTATTAAATAATGGAAACAATTTTTCTGCATAATTTAGGGATATCACTCATGAAGTTTGCCTGACTAGTCAAATGTTTTTCCTCCATTCTGCCACATTGCTTCAAAACTTAATTAAAAATGGCTTTGATGGTATGTATCCCAGGGAAACCAATTCCTGGTTTTAACTTAAGAAAAAATGAACACTTTAGTGGGGTGGCTACTGTGGAGCACACAAGCAAAACCAAGGCTGTGAGAAGTGGACACAGTTTGACACCAAATCTAGCCAAGGGCTTAAAGAATTTGTTGAGAAAGATGTTTCTTTGGAATGAAAAATATCATGGAAACATTGGATTCAAAAGAGCTTTTTGAGGGGCGTATGTCAACCACTCCCTGGAAAGTAATGCTTGGGTCCCTGAAACCACCCCACTTCCAGCATCATGCTGCATTTCAATGAAAATACTTCTGAGAGTGAATTTTACTCATGTGTTTCAGTCTTTTATTATCTGTGTCCCTATGCTGTCCTTCATGTTACTGCCCCATCAATTACGTTTTGGTGGGAAGAATGTAACTTGTATTCAAGTTCTGTTTAAACCATCATGAAATCTAACAAGTTGTGATCCATTTCTTTCACTAGGAAAGAGAGCTAACAGGACCAGCCTCAAGAGCTGCTGGGAGGAGTGAATATCCTCCTCTCTGGGAGTGATTGCCAGTTGCAATTTGGCAGGAGCAAGGCCAGGACCAAGGTCCAGTGAGTGTGGAGAAAACTTCGAGGCTCCAAAACACTAAGCAGTTAAGATAAAAACCAGAGTCTGGTGTATTTTGCAAACACCAAAATAATGCTAAGAAAGTCCATGGTGAACAAAATGTCAAAAATGTTAGCCCTGGGTGTGAGCATATGATTAACAATCACATTTCATGGAGGTATACAGGACAACATTTGACCAACAGTCTTGGGCACGTCACCCGATTTTAAGATTGGCCTTTGTTGTCAGCAGCTAGTTTCAGGGCGGCGTGGCCATCTGCTTCTGCTTCTGCTTCCTTGCTGTCTGGTCATCTGGAAGCTGTTCCCAATTTCTGTTTACTGAAACTCTTGCTTTCTCTTACTTGGCAGTAAAGGCTTCTGTGAATATTCCTTCGTGCGGCAGCTGCCCTCCTTGTCCTGCAGGAGGCGCTCTGGCTCTTTGAAAGACAAGCTCAAACTGCGGTATCGATGGTTCTTTATCTGCCGGCACTAAACACTGGCTTTTCCTGAGGCTCTCAAGGTGACAAAGGGCTGTCAAAAGCGGACCTGCTTTAGTGAACACCCTCAAGGGAGTTGTTCACACAGAGTTGCATTCAATGGTCCATTTAGGTGACAAGTCCATGTATACACCCACAGATGTCACAGAAACACAAAGGCAACCAATATTCAGATGCGGATTTAATACAGAAAATTTACAAGTCTAAGACATGTGTTCCTGACAAAACGTTCTCAAGTTCTCTCCTACTCTGGCAAGCAGGGAGTATTCATTTATTATTGTCGACTACCAATAATAACCACTCTTTACTCCTTGTTTACCGTGTGATAGTTGCCATGCATACATTCTTCCATTCAAGTCCAGACATCCCTTTGCAGTAGGAATTATTATGCCAGTTATGGAAGAGGAACTCCATCTTAGAGAGGCTATGACAACTAGCAATAATAGTTTCATTTATCTATTCATTCAACACATATTGGTAAAGTTCCTATAGTGATTGATTCCCTCGGCATCTCTGAAGGCTAAAAGATTCTGGCAAATGCCACTGTGCAGGGTGCTGGGTGTGTGGTGGGGGGAATGGCAGACATGGTCCCTGTCCTGTGGAGGTTCCCTTCTTATAGAAGAGACAGATGTCACTCAAATAATCATAGACACAAGTAAGGACTCATAACCAGGACAAGTGATAAAAGGAGAAAGAGAAAATAGATTTATAAAATGATGTTGTGTAGGACACAGACTCCTAGGGGGATTCCATGCCAACAGGAACATAGCCTAAAACCACATCCCAGATCCAGTCTGGTGAGGACATTATGAACACTGACTCCACTCTCATGTACCCTGGAAGGTGCCATCGGCATTGACTGCCACACTGAGGACTCAGTCCTGCTAGACTGCACCTTTGTCAGTCACCATCTTTGATGTCCTTTCCATTTTGAACCATTAACTTTTCATTCAAGGCCTCCTTTGGGACATCTGTTTGGAAGAATATAAGTCACATGCCCAAACCCTAAGTATAAGGAAGGCTGGGGACATAAGGGGCAGGGAACTTCTATAATAGAAAGTAGGCTGAGTCTTCAACAAAGATTAAATCCTCGAAATATAAAAAGGGACTTAAGAAGCTGGTATGTCCAAAAGAATGACAAATGACCACTGCATTGAGTCCTTAGTCTTCAGGCATTTACAGAAATACGAAAGAGTAGAGGCACACATATGACCACAGTATGTAAGAGATGCCACCAAAATGATGTGAACAGAGTGCTTCTTGGGGCTTGAGGTAAAAGATCAGTTCTGTCTGGAGATAAGCAAATGGAGTCAAAGAAGAGATGACCTTTCTGTTGGGTCTTTAAGAATAGTGGAATTTCAAGAGACACCCAGGATGACTGAGTCAAATAGGAAGGACCATTCAAATAAGGAGCAACCCAGGCAGCAAGGCCCAACAATGAGTGCTCATCGTGTGCTGAATAGAGAGTTAGAACAGAGTCTGTTGCAGAGATCAAGAAATGACATGATTCGTCCTGTCAGAGTATGTGGGTATGATGAAGGGAAAGAAGAAATAAACTCAGGAATCATTATGAAAAAGAGATCAGCTGAGCTTATCTCTCCTTTTATCACTCATCTTGATTGTAAGTCCTTACTTTGTGTCTATGATTATTAGAGAAATGTCTCTTCTATAAGATGGGAACCTCCACAAGACAGGGACCATGTCTGCTATTCCTCCCCACCACACACCCAGCACCTTTCATGGCATCTACTGCATAGAAGGGTTTCGGTAGATATTTACTCATGGGAAGATAGGCTGTTAAGCAGACTGATTCATAAATTATTAGATAGGAAAAGGAAATGGAGATAACAAAGATGATTCTGAGGCTTCGGTCATATGGAAGTCTTACAGACAATTTGAAATTGAAGTTCCAAAAGGGTTTATTTGGAAAAAAGTTTTACTAGATTCTGGAGATACAAAAAACTCAATCCAAGAAAATCTTGGGTGTGTACTTATTATCAGTCCCCATGACAATGACTTCTGACCTAATAGAATTTAGCAGGTAACTCTGTTAGCTCTATATATGCTATAGCAACCCATCTTAGGACCATCTATCTCATATACAATGTAGAAAACTGGTTTGGGGAAAGGCAATACTACCTTCTATTTCACATTGTTTGTGACACTGTTCACCCATTTCCATGACTAGCACAAATATCTGAGTCAGTACGCTGTGGTCTGACGGCGAGGTGCATCTCCTCAGACGAGCTTCGTCCAGCTGCCTGACTTCCCACCCACACGATATGAAACAGAATAAGAATGAAGATTCGATCCAGGTTGGGACAGGAAAAAAAAGAATTTACGGCCAAGATGCATTTCCCAGGCCCCCCGGGTGCCGACTTGCTCAGACGGAGGCGCCCGCTTCCCAGAGCTAGTGACTGCTCCTTGGTCTCAGCTAACATTCCTAGAAGAAAGGGCGAGTTGCTCACAGTGAGCCTGTGTGTGTACTTGTTTTTCAGTCCTGCTCCTCTGGGGTCCGTGACTTAGCAGGTCTGGTGGCCAGGAGGAGTGGGATTTAAGGAATGACACACGTGCCGAAGGCTTTCCCCTGAGCTCCTTTGATAGCCACAAGGTAACAGGGAGCATCTGTAAATTAAGCTGCTTTATCCAGAAAAGGCAGCAGAACTGTTGTTTCCTTACAGTTAACTGTTTCTCTCCCCATCATGAAAAAAGGTGAATTTTTTATGTCGACTATGTCCCTCACGTTCAACTTGACATAGTAACTATATCTGGGTCGCAGGGATCTCAGAAGAGTCTAAATGAACCATTCTAGCAAACAGAGAACTTTTTGTTTTTCTTGGTTTAAATTTTATAGCAGGAACACTGCACAGAATGTGCATCAGCATTAAATGGGCATCTGCAGAGAATCCATTAAGCTCACCGGTAACAATCGAATTCTATCCTCATCGTCTAATGACTCCCTCATCCCTCGTCACCTTCCCTCTGGTAACCACTAATTTAAGTCTTATAGACTAAAGTCTATTTTTGTTTGATTTGGTTTATTTGTTTGGTTTTCTTTATACCACATATGAGTGAAATCATATGATGGCTGCCTCCCCTGACTTACCTCACTAAGCATAATAGGAGAGACAGAGCTGAAGAAGGGAAAACCAGGTAAGTGGACTTGTGGCTTTGAGCTTCCCTGCATCCCTTACCTTGGTACAGAAGCCCACCTCACCTTGCAGAGCCACATGCCCCGGGTCTCAGAGTGCCATGTGGTCAGGGCTCTCAGAAAGTGCTGCATCCTGGCTGGAGAGATTGGCTTAGGGGTTGACACATTTCTCCCCAAGTCAATCAGAGAAAATCTGGGGTGTGCAGCTATTGTCACATCCAGATAGTTTTACAAATGTATGCAACATAATTATATTAAAGGGGTATCAGAAATTTCTTCTGACATAATCAGAATTCTTCTGAAGAGGAATTTTCCCAGGAGCGCTTTGTTCAAACTATGCAACACTAAACACAAGTAGTTTGGACTAGATATTGTATTCCTCCCAGAATTAATATGTCAAAATTCCAGTTCCCAATGTGATGGCATTGGGACAGGGACTTTCGGGATGATGTTGGTCATGACTGGGAACCCTCATGCATGAGATTAGCGCTCTTCTAATTTATTTTTTTAAAGGAAAGGCGCAGGAATGAAGGCAGTAGTAGGTAAGCAGTCAGGAAGAGAGAGGAGGAGGAATTACTGTTTATCGATTTTTCATTTGATTGTTCACAGTGGTTGTCCCCCGCCCCACCCCAGGCCCGGGACTTAACCCCAGAGGGGTGGGGCCTGGGTCCTTTGGAGGCAATTGACATAATCACTGCTCCACCGGGGCTGGCCAGGCATTAGTGCTCTTTGGAGAAGAGGCAGGAGAGTGTGCTCTGTCTCTGCTCACCACCATGTGGGAACACGATAAGAAGAAAGCCATCTGCAGACCAGAAATGAGGTTCTCACCATATGCTGGATTCGTTGACACCTTGATCTTAGAATTCCCTGCCTCCAGAATTGGGGGATAAAATTGCCATTTAGGCAATCAGTCTGTGGCATTCTGTTATAGCAACCTGAACTTACAAAGACACAAGTGTACTTTATATGAGAAGTGTTTGTGAAGTTACCTGGCCCTTCACAGGACTGTGGGTCCAGTGGACAAAGACTATACCTTGTTTTCTTTTTATCTTAAGCTTGCAGAGCACCTAGCACAGTACTTCACACAGGAAGGAAATCTTTAGATACATTTTGCTAAATGAATCAACCTCAGCTCTGCCCCAGTACAGGAGATGGACATGGTGGAAAACTGCTTCAAGTTCGGCATCCTACCGAACATTCCACATCAATGAATGCTGAAAGAGATAACTTTATGAAATTATGACTTCACTTGCTGAAATATTCCATGAGTCATCACCTTCAGAACTAAAAGTAAAATGCTTTGCTTCCTGAAAAAGATAATAACATCTGTGTGAATGATCGTATTTCTTTCTTTGCTTTGGCCACCAGGAAGCTTGGAGGCAAATTTACTACTCAGTTATTATAGTTGCCTAAGACATTTTTGATTTGCACCATTCTGCACCTGTGTTTATGTATACTTCTCTAGACTTGCTATTCCATTTTAATTTTGTATTTTATTACATGTATTTCTTTTATGTTGTTGAACAAAGTATGGGATATGAATAAGCCACTTCTGACTCAATGAAAAATTTTTTCATAGTCTTTAAATGCCTGAGACAAGAGTTCTAAGTGTCTTGAGCAAGAGGCTATGTGCTTGAGTCTTACAGGGTGAAATGCTTTCTTTTCCTGAAACATAATGTCTGTGCTAGAGAGGCTGCTGTTGGTAAGAGCTCTAGTCTGGCTTTCTGCCCTGATTGGCACTTAATTATTTAATATCCATAGCTTCTCTTTTCTAACATGTGGTTAACCGTGATCCACAGTCAATTCCATTTGAATTAGTGGATGAATGTTTGCAATCGTTTTGCGTAGGATAAATTCTGGAACACTCAGCAGTTTTCCTATCTTAGCTGCAGTGCAAATCCTGGTCTTTGTGAAAGATGCATGTGCTGAAAGTCTCTGTTCTCTGAGACCATTTCCCTTAGAAATCCGCAAAAGTCACCAGAAAAAAATAGGTAGAGTCAGCTACCAGTCAGAAGAAACCTTATCTGGAAATCTGAATGTGACTCAGAGACTTGAAACATCGAAGAGGTTGGGGACAAGAATCTAGGACTTGCAGAGGCACAGGGTCATCAAGATTTCCAGGAGAAATTACGGAAACATCTGCAAGGTCACAGCAGGAAGTCCAAGGCTGCTTCTTAGAGAGAAAAGTGTCTTCCTTGGGATTTCTGTGGCAGAGTTGAAATGCCACAGTCCTGGATCTGGGAGGCGACTGGAATCCATGGGGTAAACTCTCAGAAGGACGAAGAATCCATCCACTCAACTCCTAGTCCTTCAGCCACACAGAAGTAAGGGCTAGCCTTGGGGCTTGGGGAACCTGGCCAAGATGTAGCTCAATATTAATTGTATTACAATAAAGACTCTGTTCAGGAAATCTCTTGACTGCTTTTGCTTCTGTTCCTATCCAAGCTTTGCCAATTGTGGCTCTGCAAAGGGCTAATCAAAGGCTAAAGCAAACCACGTCGATTGCTGCGTGTTACAACCAATCATTTGTGAAATTTGGCAATGTCAATGCTTGGGAAATATGAGGTCTATAAAAATTCAAGTGAATAACAGATAATTGGCCAAAAAAGTCAATCCAGGAGGGACTTGGACTGCTTTGGCTAGGAAAGGAATGTCTCCCTTCAGCTCCATGGGGGTGTGGTGAGGTGGGACAGAGTTAGGGCTGGACTGCTGGGGACTCACTTCAAGTCCTGCCATCTTGGGAGACATCTGCTACTTCTCCAAGCTGGCTCAGCTAGCCACCTCTCTTTTCTTGCCGCTCGCCCTTTCCCACTGTCGCACAGAAGGCACTTTCAGCTCGACCGTTTGGAATCGCCACCTTGGTGACACTCACACTTTACATCTGTCCAGCATTGTTCAGCCCGACAGATGACCCAGCCTCCTGGTTTTTCTTAAATAATGGGAGAACCTTTGCTCTCTGGAAATACAAGTTTGCATCCAAATTTAAAAAAGAAATTGAACAGAGGAAACAAAACTCTTGGAGTCAGGCTCCTGTGGTAACACACCGAATAAAGGAAAACAGGAAAGCAATTGCAATATTAAAAATAGATGACTTCCTGTGTGTAAATTCTTCGCTGACCTTGTTGACTGGAGTATGCTCAATGTTTGTTGGCTTCCACCTCCTGATTTCATGAGAGTTCATACCAAGGGACAGTTCTCAGGGCTCAGATATTCTCCCTCCTTATTTTAAAAGCATCTGTATAAAAACCTGCCGACCGGCATCAGACCAAAGCTCCTTGACCCTCAATGCCTATCAGAGATCAATGCCTTATCCTTTGTTTCATTCCCCTGAATCTAAGCAGAATTTGCTGAAAATCAAGACCGCCTCAAAAGAACCTGGAGCAGATACGGCATCTGCGCATAGCACAACGACTTCCCTGGTATTAGCATCTACTTCTAAAATAGCATGAGAGTAATAATAGAGGCGCATCCTGGTGGAGTAGTGGCGCATTCCACATACATCCCAAGATCCCGGGTTCGCGTCCCAGGGCCCAGGGAGAACAACCAAGATGAATAACTAAATAAAATAAATAAAATTCTTCTTCCTCCTCTCTCTTTTGGCCTGCCTGTCTCTGATTATCTTCATTCCTAAGGAGAGAAAAAAAAAAAAAAAAGAAAGTAATAAAAGAGCAAATAACGCCTCATACTGCTGACAGAGCAAGCATCCACTCAGTGACTACTTAAGGCGCCCCTGTCACATATCAGACACAGCTCTGTGCATTGGGGGAACCCTCATGCTTTTGGTGAGTTAGTTCAGTTAAACAAAGAGTAAGTATAGTAAATGAGCAAATTGACATAGTGTCTTGCAAGATAGATGCACAGAGAAAGGAAAGTAGGGTCAGGGGGATTGGAAGGCAGATGGTAGTAGAAAAGAGTGAACCTTAGCAAGAAGGCAAATACCTGCAAAGATGTGAGGGGAGGCAACTAGCTAGGCGCCTATCTCAAGGGGTCCAGGTTGACATAGCAGCCTGAGCGCAAGTGCTGTTAGTCAGACTGGCTCCCCTTACTTCGTCTGCCAGGGGCCCTCAGACAAGGCAGCTCTTCTCTGCAGGCGGCAGGAGGAATGGCTTTGGAGCAGCAGACGCAATGGTGGAGATGGCTTTAACGGGGCAGCTCTTTGGAACCGGGGCGAAAAGGAAAGATAAAATGCATCCTGTTCCAAGAGTCCACTCCCTGAGTGGAGACTAAGAACTGGAATCTCACAGGCACACCCAAAATGAATCAGCAGGCGACAGCAGCCCCTATGGGTCATCGGTCATCGTCATCGCGCTTTGATTCCATTCCCCGTGCTCTTAAGAGTATGGCTCAGTGCCTTCTGAAGTGCTCGTGGAATTTGGCCTTGGATCACAGAATTTGGGGACTGAATGGTTCCTTCCTGACGGTGCTTGTTCCGAACCCGCTTCTCTGGATCGCCTTGGTCACTGGCCTTCTCGGAACCATTTCCTTTCAGAGCCACTCTAGATCTCGCCAGGGATGATCAGATGATCAGTCCCCTCAGGTCTGCCACTCCATTCCCCCCCCACCCCACAAGGCAGGCCAAGTTACTCAGCTGAGGTCCAGGGTGGAATTCACAGCCCTGGGGAAGAGAGAGACCTGGGAGGGGCTAGCGTCTGCCAGCATGAGAATTTACCTTAAAGCATTTCTTGTTCTCCCATAGCCCTTAGGGTTCTAGGATCAGAGCTAGAGAGAAAACTTCTGAAAACAGAAGCATGGGCATTTAACACCCTCCCAGCTACCCACTGTTCTTGGTGGAAGGTCAACACTCCTTAACATGCAGCGTGCCTGCAGAGGGGTCTTCGCTAGTTGAACACTGTGGCATTTCTGTGAGAAGCTCTGCTTTCTGTGCCTCCAGGTATATGTACCTGTTGTGTTGGAAGATTCCCCAACCCCTCTTCACTTAGCTAAAACCTGTTCTCCTGTCAAGTCCCAGCTTAGTTGGTCCTTTCTTGGGGAAAGATTTCTTAATCCCTTAAACTAGATTGGGTCATTGTGTTTCCAGAATTAACCTGGCACCTGACCCCTAGTAAGTGCTCAAAAAATATTAATGTGTTTTGGTTTGATTTGGTTTGATTCAGTTTTTTAAAGAGGAAGGCAGGCAGGCAGGAATGAAGGCAGGCGGAGAGCAGGCAGGAAGGAAGAGTGACAGGAAGAAGCATTTTATTTAGCTAATTATTTTCCGGGTTGCGAACCTCGGTCCTTGGGCCATATGAGGACCGCTTCCCTGGAGCGGGTTTAACACCTGAACCACCAAGGCACACCAATAAATATTAATATTTTATAAATTTAGTTCACAAATAAATGATTGAACTGAACAGAATAAGAAGTCAAAGTCAAGTGATTTTTTTAAAATTAATGTGGTTTTTTGGACCAGAAAGACACAAGTCCATATTACAAAGAGAAGAAATGAAATTCTTTTTTTTTTTTTTTTTTTTTTATAGTAAAGGTACAGGCAGGAAAGAAATTTAACAGGCAGGCAGGCAGGAAGTGAGAAGAGGAAGAAGCATGTTTATTTATTTTATTTGTTGTTCATCTTGGTTCATCACCCAGTTCCTGGGACACGAACCCGGGACCTTGGGATGTATGCGTAGTGTGCCCAACCGGTACTCTACCAGGGCACACCCAACTAAATAAATTCTTTAATATTTTGGCCAAGTCAATCACTGGAGAAAGAAATGGGGATTTGTTTCAGAATATTCACCTTCTAAGCAACAGTCTCAGTCATTTTAGCTGAGACTGAACATGAGCTGGGTCCCTCCCAGGCAGAGGCAGTAACAGCAGAGCATGGCCAGGAAAGCTAAACACATCCAGCTTAAGGGGAAAAAAGCTAAATTACAAGAACATAATTTCAACTTTTGTCCTGTCATGAACCATTGCCATGAATAAACCTGGGAACACTGGGAGGGAAACAAATATTAGCTAAATTTATGTATGGCCAAAGGTCCGACACTATATTGATATTATTAATGATCACCAATGCTATCCCCAGCTGTTCCCAGTAAGATTTTATTAGTCCCACTGATGTTTCCTGATTCATTTCCATTCAGGAAGCTTTGGAATAATGGTTAGCAGAGGGACACATTGCAAAAATAAAAAATCTCACTCTTTTAACTTTTCCATCCACTTTAATCCCACTGCCCATCCTTCCTCTCTCCCAGCTTCAGCTGGAGTCCTGCCATTCCTGTGATCAGTCATGCACTGGGGAGAGCCTTATTTGTGGTGGGGTTAGGGGGAGTCCTGGGCCAACATAATTGTTGAGGATGATGTCCTTTTGTGGTGCCCTCAAAAAGAGAAGTGAGGAAACAGGCCATCATTTATCATATGGCTTTGAAATGGATGCTGATAATGCAAAACAGCCAGGCAGCTCTTGAGGTCGCTTCAGCCAAGTACTGAGTCAGCGGTTGGGGCCAAGTCGGAAAGGGAGATTACCTCTGTGACTTGCCTGTCTGCCAGGGATCTCCCGCAGTAATAACTGCCCACTTGCTGGTAGAACCTGCATTTGCCCTAGGGAAGGTGAACACTTCTCCTCATTCCAGGTCACTGGCTCCCCAGTCCTCTCCAAGCCAAGTACACTAATGGACACTGGTGTTGGAGGGGAGCTTCGGTGTGATAACTGTACACCCTTGAATTAATCACTAGAGCAGGGGAAATGTCGCATTCTGGTTGGTCAGGCCCCGTCGCCTATCCACGCTTGGTTGGAGGTGAGGCAACCTCAACAGTATACACATCACAGTGGAGCATGTTCCAAGAATCAAGGAAAGGGATGAGTGATGAGCGCTCTAGCAGTCACTGGAATTATGTCTCATGTTGCTCTGAATTCCCTCCACCCTCCAGTTGAGCTCAACATCCAGCACCATGATTTTGCCCCAAGGAATTTACAGTCAATGTGAGTTTACTGGCCTGAAAACACTTGAATTCACAAATGAACACATGATCAAAGCCAGACAACAATGGAGCTCCTTGGAAGCACTTTTTAAAAAGCAAACATTTCCCTACCAGTCACTCAGTTAAGAAGATACCCAACCTAGAGAATAACGTGGCTGCACTAGACTGGGCCAGCCTCTCAACAGTCAGTTACACTTTTTTTGACCTTTGCTGCTCTTCTCGACATCATAATCACCTCGTGTAGCTAAGCCCAGGTCTTAGTTATCTCAGGCTTCATCTGACTTGCCTTACTGGCAGCATTTGGTCCTGTTGATAACTTTCTTTTTCTGCAAATACATTCTTCCCCTGGCTTCTACACCATCATTTCATTTTCTTTCTACATCCTTGGCCATTCCTTCTTGGATTCTTTTTGCTGGTTCTTATCCCTCCAATCTCTAAATGTTCAGTTCCCAGGGATCATACTTGGAGCTCTTTTTTTCTATCTATGGTCACTCTCTAGGTGATCCCATCCAGGCCGTGGTTTTAATATCATCCACGTGCTATGACTCCAACAGACCTGTTTCTAACCTTTGCTCAACCCTGGATCTTATCTTACTGGCTGATATTTCTAATGTCTAAGAGACATCTTCAACCTATCCCATCTAAAGCTGAAACCCTTTTCTTCCACTACTGGGGGGGAAAAGAGCCTCCCATAATCCTGTCAGTTCTCTTTTTCTTACACTCCATATCTTATTCATCAGAAAATGTTATAGGCTCTACCTTAGAAATATATTAAAAAATTATTCCATCTCCACTGCTACCACTCTGCTAACAGGTCTCCCTGCTTCTGCCTTTACCTTCTATCTCACCATTCTTTCAACTCAATTCACATGGTGCTTCCCTTATGGGGAATGAGATGCAACTGATCTAGTATTTTTCTGGCCTTATTCCAGCTCATTTCAGAGAAGTGAAGTAGTAAAGTGAGGTCCCTGGCATCTGCATGCATCCATTCAAATTCAGGTGTGGCTGCAAACTAGTTGTGTCTCTTTGCGCAAGTCCTGTCACCTGTGTGTCAGTTTTCTCCCTGTCAAATGGGAATAATAGCAGTATTCACTGGTTTTATGAAGAGTAAATGCATTGGCATGTAAAATAATTGGGGGAGTGTTTGCTACTATTGCGGTGGTAATGACCAGTAATCTGTGTTCAGTCTGCTTGACATTGCTGGGTGAGTGAAACGAAACAGTTGGATCTCTGTACAACTGCTTAAAACCTGTACCTTAATTTTATTAAGTAAAATGAGTGCGTTACTTTTTTTCTCCATTTAAACATGCAGGTGCATTAAATCCATTGTAAGAAATTTCTATCACTATAAACAATTCCATTTATTTTTTTCTGCATATACCATGTATAATCACAATGGAACTGTGGTGTTGAATTGTTGAATTCAACTCCCATGCATTGAATATAATTTAGTTCAACCCACTGTGCAGAACAGAAAGATGACAGGCCCAACACTTATCCAGTATCTACAGAGCCACTGTCAATGGAGAAAGATCAACACACACACAATTACCTTCTCAACACCTGCTAGCTGCCATATATTATCTGTTCCTCTTAATTTTTCAGCTTTTCTCAGTGTCCTAATAATATATTTCTTTAAAAAATTTGAATACAGAATGCGTTAGTTAATTTGAACCAGTTTCTTGTTTTAATGGGGGAACACAAGATAATAATTATAGTCTATTACTATTTACTTAAGGAAATTGTTTTTAAAATTCTGCCTGTTAACCTTTGTCCTTAATGCCCATGCATATTTTCTGTATTCATTAGCAAATGCATTTACCAGAGGCTTTTCTGAGGTCTTGGCTCATCCTGAACCTGCCTGTCCTAGTCCTGAGACTGTGAAGTTTCCAAAATGATCTACTCGTTCTTCTGCTGAGACACATCTCTGATTTCCCCATTTGTCTCCCTTTTCCTGGTTCTCCCCAAGTATTATTTATTCTCCCACTCCATTCCACTCTCTTCTCCAGGTGGTACAATTCATCTGGCCCTCATCATGGTGATTATTAACTTTGCAGTTACTTTTATAGATGCTTAATCAGATGTGCAGGTGATAAGATAAAAGGCAAAGGGTGGATGTTTCTAAATATTTATTTAGAAAACAAATTCATCAATAGCCAATCTAACCTCTTGTCTTCTCAAGGGATTTTGGCACCAACATCTTCTGGTCCAACAGTGGCCTGAGACATCTTTGGTCCTTGAAGATGAATCCTGGAACTTCGGCTTAATACCCTTGAAATTGCTTTTTCACACCAAAGAGTATCCTCACCCTCCACTCTGAATAAACAGGGTCAGAAGTGATTATCCACCAGCTTGTTTTCCTTCTGAAAGATGATCCTCAAAGTAACTTCAGAAAACAGAGGGGCAACTTTAGAGTTTAAAAAAAAAAAGAAAGAAAGAAAAAGGAAGCCTTTCAGCAAACTAGATGCTGGTCACAGGCATTGTAAAATAATCTTCCACGTATTACTAATTTTCAAATATTTTAGAGCAATAGGGTTTTAAGGAGAAACGCCTATGAGCGTGTTATCTTGAGACATGTTCCTAAAGGGAGCTGAGATGAAACAAAGTTCTCTCTAGTCTAAGAAGGATCCCTTTAGGATATAAAACACTGGGTATTTAAATCTTAGAAGGGAGAAAGAGATACCAAATAATGGCATGAATGAGAAATGTTATGGTAATGGCTTTTTTTTTGTCCCTGAAAAATCAACATAACTGGTCAAGAGAGACTGATACTGCCTATTGCTTTGAAAGCACTCCATGCATAAGCTTCAGCTTTAAGGTAACTCCACAGTCTAAGGTGAGTGCTGTGGGTTAGCTTTCCCAAATGTATTCAATGCCCACTTTTCCATCAATGAAAATGGATAGATCCACACACTTTAGGACTCTGTCTAGGCACACGTGATGGAGTAGCAATTAGGTTTGCTGCTTTCAGCTGGTGCAGCCCACATAAATCCAAAGACCCTGGTTTAAGATCCAGGACTAGGGGGAACAACCAAGATGAACTAAATAAAAATAAATAAAATGCTTCTTCTTTTCTCTTTCTGCCTATCTGCTCCCCTAATTTCCATCTGCACCTTCCCTTAAAAAAAAAGTGAAGATGGATAGATTATAAGAACCATTAAAACTCACCTCAGGAAGTTTGCAAGACTACTTTTCTCATTGAGGCCATAACTAAGCTGTTACCACAAGTGCTTTGGTGACTGCTTAACTGTGGAAACAAGTCAAGTCCATTTGACTGAGTCCGAAGAATGAGGCAGGCACAGCCATGCAATATAACAGCTATTTATTAGGGTAACTCATACATGGGGGTCCTCAGTACTAGAGATGTCAAACAAGAAGAGTGCTGCCGGCCCTCAGGGATCTTTAATACCCCCTCTGATATTTGTTTATCATATCATGTCAACTACACAAAAGAATAATGCAAGAATTTTGGCATAAGTGTCCTGAAGATATATCTCAAGGCCTTTGTCCTTCTAAAGATTATACAGGAATGATTAATCTTGAAGTAGGAGGAGTGGGTTGAGGAAGGCAGCATTCGGTTAAACACCAGGAAGAGGGCAGTTAGAGGTCACAGGCCTAAGATTGTTCAAAATGGAATCGGGTCGTTCTATTTCATACAGAGGGCAGAGTGCTACTTTTATCGTGTGTGTAAACACTCCCCAAAATGGCTGCATCATTTACAAAAGATTCCAGGAGTCCATATGATTCCCTAGGCCAAAGACTTCCTGATGGAACATTTAATTTCAATCAACAACCACAATGATTACAGAAGACAGGAACTTGGGATGACAAACCTCAAAGAGCTAAGTGAGATAGATGGTGTCTCCAAGGGCTGACAGAGAAACAGAAGCAGCAGCAATCTCCACCCATGTTTCAGAAACACAGTTTTGTCAGACAAGACTGAACAATCAGAGGCTTTCACTGCAGTTTCAGGGAACATATAAAAGGAAGGAGGGAACCCATCAGTTTTGCTGAAGAATGTTTTCCTGGGACTTCATCAAAGTGAAAGGGGATCCTGTTTAATTAATCAAGTCCATCAGATATGTACCCAAAAGGACATTAAAACCAATGCTCATTAAAATGAGGGTCAGATTTTGGGACCTCAATGAAATGCACTTTGCCGGAAAGTGGTACAAAGGTGCTCTTTTGTGGAAAAAAAATGACTTGGGTGAAATGCTGACATGAAATCATCTAAGTATTAATTAAAAGAAAGAAGGAAAACCAGCCATATCAAATAGTTGTATACTACTTTATTTTCGTCTTAACTGCACGTGAGTGAGAGTACCCGAAAGAAAACCCCAATTCAGCATTGAAGTAGTTTTCCTGACTTTACCTCATTAATATACTTATACCCAGAATTTAGATCTAGAATTAAAAGTTCTTAGAGCCCCTGTTTCTATGTGTTGCCTCTATTTGGGGCAGATGGTCTCTGCATGGATGAAAGAAGAAAAGGATCAAGATAATGTTTTGAAAGGTGGAAGTATGAGGTCCTTTTGTGACTGAGTAGTACAGCCCTGAAGGATGAATGGGTAAGACATTCTGCACGTGGGTGCTAATGAGATCACACTAATATGTCAGCCCGGGCTGCTGCAAAGCCCTATCAGCTGAACCTGGGGACTCCACTTCCTCTCCTATTCCCTGTAGAATCTCCGGGAAGTCCCAGCAAGTCTTGGCACAACTGACTTGGCACTTGGCAATGCTGTATCACTGCTGGAATCTCTCCAGTCCCAGCTGCCTGCAGACACATCTCAGGACTCCACCTGCAGCACTGCCATCTCTCAACTGAACTATTCCTCTCTACTCCACTTACCTTCCTCCACTTACCTTCTACTCCACTTACTTCCTGAGTTCTGGGCCTATATATACAAATGCCTTTCAGACATTTCAACAGAACCTACCAAAGATACCTCAAAGAAAACACATTCAAAGGAGAAATTATATTCTACAAAAATCTCTTCCTACTGGGAGCTGAATTGTGATGAATAATTATGCTAACACTCACAGCAGCTCAAGCCAGAGAACTGAAGTCAGCAGATTCTGGTTTAGTCAGTCAGACACCAAGTCCTATCAGGTCTACCTGTCTCACCACTGTCCTGTGTCTCCTCTCTATTCCCTGGAGGATGAGTGGGTCAATCAAATGCTCTTGGGGTATACCCACGTTCCTCCTCACTTTGTTCCTGGCCTTATCATCTTCCTCTTCTTTACTGCCTTCCATGTTCCTTACCAGGATCATCTTTCCAACATGCAAGTTGCATCAACTCCTAGAATGCAAAGTCCTAATTTTGGCATTAAAAGCAAGAATGCATGGTCTGAATGTAATCTGTGTGAGAGGCATGACTGAATAAATGTCAGTGGAGGCCTGACACAAGGTTCGATAAAGAACCAATGGAGCTTCCTAAAAAGATTAAATGATCAACACTGAAAGACTAAAACAGACTGCTGCAGAATCTGGGAGAGATTTCTACTAGCTGCAAGGTAAATACAATATATTCTATTTATATATTATATATTGGGAAAATAAAATGGCAGTCTGCCCATGCTTTCGCTATTGAATCAGAATAGCACTAACAACCTGAGAGAAGATGGGAAGACACATAGACTTCTTTCTCTTGCTCAAACTAAGTCTATCTAAATAGAAATTAATGTGTGGATAACTGTCTTTTGAGATGGAAAAACTGTTCCTGATGCCCTACCTCACAAGTTTTCAGATTTATTTGGAGACTATAAACACCACTAGAACAACATAGTGTGTGTATATGGAAGGAGTGTACTTCGTGTGTGTGTGTGCCTGTGTGTGTGGGGATAATACATGTATCTTTATGAGGTCAGTTCTTATAAGTAGGTTAGTAAGTAGAGTGCTAAAAGTGAGTAGAAAACAAAAGAGTGCATACTAAGAACTATAGTTCTTTTAATAATAAAACAAAGAATAAGGAAGGAAAACAATTTTTAGAACTTAATGTGCTAGGTATTCATCCAGCTACTTTTTGTGTATGAATTAGTATAAAAAGCAAATAACATAAGCTACGTTGTGGTAAATAGAAAATAAGATGAATAACCCCAAAATTGTACTAGTTAACACATTTATGTATTCCTCATGCAAAGTTTGATCGAGATAAGCAAAGGCTCTCCTCCATATAGTAACTCAAGGATTCAGGCTCCCCCATCTGGGGATATCACCCAACGTCAGGCAGAAGGCAAAGAGCTTCTAAGGGCCTTAACCTTGCAAAGACACATGACTGCTCTACTCCCAGAATCATATGACCCCAATCCCAGCAAGGAGGCTGAAAATGTTGAGGAGTGCTTGGACAGCCAAGTGAGCACTAACTCGTTTTTGCAACCCTTGTGTGGAAGTTAATAATATGTTGCCCTGATTTGTACACATGATGAGACTCTGGCACAAAAGAAAAGTAATTTAGTCAAAGTCACACTGTTAGTAAGTAGACTTGCTATATTAACCTGACAATTTGGCTCCAAAAATCATGCTTCTTAAAATTATATTAGCTTTCAAAAGCAATAGAACTAGCAATGATTTCATTAAAGATTTGCACGAGAGCAAGCAACTGTGGATGGAGAAGGAAAATCCTCTCTTGGAAACCTGGAACCAGCCGGACACTGAGAATTAGACAGCAAAGTATACAATCACTTTTCTGAATTGCTGAGAAGCATTCAAGCAGAAGGCGCTGGCCCACAAGGACAATCAAATGAAATCCCTGATCCTGCGTATTCACAAATACCTAGTCTGGATACATGTCTCTTAACGTGCATAAATAATGTGAAAAATCATCTCAAGGCATACGGGGAAAGTATGGAAATAGAAGATAAAGGGAAGAGGAGATTGACAATGTAATTACTTCATCTATAGAGCACAGTTCACTTCCATTTATTGTAAAGGTCCAGATATTAAAGATTTTAGAATTTGCAGAGCATACATTTTTTCAATCATCATTTCCCAACTCCACAGAAGGACACAAAAACAACCATACAAAATACACAAAGAAAGGGGGTGACTGTACCCCCAGTAAAATTTTATTTACAAAACAGTTCGTGGGTCATTGGTCCACAGGCTTTAGCTTTTCAACTCCTATCCTAAAGAAAAGGAAATTAAGAAGAAATATCAATGGTCAATAAACATTTGAAAAATACTCAGTTGAGGAAGAATCTGAGAATCACAAATCTAAGCAGGGATAATTGCTTGTCAACAACTGACAAGTATTTTTTTAGACTCTGTTGCTAGAGTGCCCTCCCATGGAGTAGTGGTTAGGTCCCCACCACCTTTGGCTGAGAACACAGTCCACATATATCCCAAGGACCTGGGTTTGCTTTTCAGGGCTGGGGAAACAACCGAGATGAACAACTGAGTACAAATAAATAAAATACTTCTTCCTCTCTCTTCTTGCTTACCGGCCTACTCACCTCCATTCCTGCCTGCATATTTCCTTTAAAAATAAAAAGAATTTGTTGTTAGAATAGGTTCAGTGAGATGCTATGTACTTATGATAAAAATGTAATTATATATAATTTAGCTTGAAATTAATTTGTTGTAGAAAATTATGTATATATGTATCAGATACATGCATGTCAATATTACATGCATAATATATACAAAATATATGCATACATGAATAACTTTACACATTAAGAAAAATAAATCAGACAAAGATGAATTCCACAGGATATCACTTGTATGTGGGATCTGAAGCCAGAATTATAGGAACAAAGAGGAGAATGGTGCTTACTAGGGTTAGGGGTGAGAGACAGGTAAATCTGTCGGTCAAATGGTACTAACTTCCAGTTATATAGATGAATAAGTTGTGGGCATCTTATGCACAGCTTGGTGACTATAGTTAATAATAGTATATGATATACTTGAAAGTTGCTAAGAGAGAACTTAAATATTTTACCACACATAAAAAAAGTAATTATGTGAAGTGACAGATTTCACAGTGCATGCATTATCAAATCATGTACATCTTACATTTATACCATGTGAATGTCAATTATTTCTGAAACTGGAAAAACATACATCTAAATACATATGTGTGTCAATTTTATAAATATGTATTTAAAACTGAATAAGATAAAGATAAGCACAAACCATAAAATGTTAATGGTGAATTAGGATGTAGGAATATAGGAGGATGCATCTTTGTATTTCTGTATCATTGGAATTTTTCTGCAAAAACATTTCATAATAGAAAAGGTTATATAATACAAAAGGAAGCTCATTTGCTTTTGATTCAGAACTGATTTGAATTCTCTGCTATACACAAGTTGGTGATTTTGGTCAAATTACTTTAGACCTCTGACACTCAATTTTCTCATTAAAATGGATATAATCACATCTACTTCACATGGTTTTTTAAGGATCAAATTAGTTCATATATGCTTAAAAGCATCTATTAGTTTCTCAATATATATTAATTGGATTTTAAGAAAGGAATACAACGTTGAGATTGCACAGAAAAATCTAAGAGACTGAGAAAATGAGGAACAAAACAAAAGTGTTGAATGTTGCAAAGGACAACCAAGAAATTGTTGCACATGGTGGGGTGGAGGGGAGAAGGAATGAGAGGGAAAGAGAAGATGGAGAGAGAAAACAAGAAAGCAAGAGGAAAGAGTGGACTGAGAGGAAAAACAGAGAAAGAGAGGAGGAAGATGGCTCTTCTTTCAGAGATACATGTCCATGGTAGACCATGAATACTTTTTCTAGTCAGGATTGAGATGACTATAAAACAGTTTCAGCCAGGAGAGAAAACACTGGATGCAGAATGAAAGCAATGTGGCTCCTTTTCTGAGCATAAGAACTAAAAGAAAAACCTCTTAGAGGGAAGCTGGCAAAGAGGCCTTTGGGGATGAGGCATTACCTGGGTGCTTGTCTATCCCCAACATCGCATGAGGTTCAGACAAAAGGAGTCCACCTCTGATAGGAAAGTCGTGGACCACATCCCAGATCCACCTCTGTGAGTTTGTTTCCAGGGAGTCCCACTTTACAGAAAGATCCTTGACAAAGTGCAGGGGATGCAGAGAGAACATGTAGAGAGGTGATGGACTGATGGAAGAGTCAGGGAGATGAGAAGAAAGGAATGCCAAAGAGAAGTCGTAGAGAAAAGATTTGATTCTCACAGTGGGATCTTCAGAGCAGAAAACCCCTCTACATTGCTGTGCATGTCCCCACGGACCTTCTGTAGATGACAGAGTCCCTTCTATGAGACCAGAGATGCACCCAAAGCAACTGAGTAAATCTGCTTTGCTCTTCTTACCACTAAGCACCATATGCATCTTCATATTCAGAACACTTTCCAAATGCTCCTTCTTAGTCTCCGCCCTAATATTCTCACCCCCATCGTACATCTCACTAAACACACAGGGGCACATATGCACACATGTGTAGAATCTGCTCTTTTAGCTGACTCCTTATTTACAATTTTATTCTCAGCATCGGCATCTTCTCTGACTTCCCAGGAAGGTTAGTTGTGACTACAACCCTTTGCTAAAACCTATGTGGCAGTCGCTGCCCTGCAATGGCATTGTCTGGGTGCCTGTTCATCTCATTCACTAGATTTGGAGAACAATTTGAGAACAGAGATGCTGTCTCATGGGTGAAGGATGCCTAGGCTCCCAGCACAGCATCTGGTGCACTATGTAGCTGACTTCTTACAGTCATTTTTCAGGATGTCTCCTTTACTGTCACAGGCATGACAGCTACTCTTGGTGCTTTAAGACCCAATTAATGGCACACACAAAGAAGTGACCTTGTAAATCATGGAGTGAGAAGCAAAGATGCTAAGGGCAGCAGAGGCCCAGTAAACAATATGGACTGGGACCTTGGCAGCAGGGGACCATTGGTGCAAAAAATGACATAATTTCATTTCTGTCAGTCCTCCCCTTTGTCTACTTTCCTATAATATTATAAAGTATTTACCAAAGACTGGGAAGAGATGAATGCAGAAAAATTAGTCTACCGATCTCTAATTTCACCAGTGGTTCTTTCGCTCCATATTTTTTTTTAAAGGAAAGATGCAGGCAGGAAAGAAGGTGAACAGACAGACAGGCAGCAAGAGAGAAGGAGGAACCATTCTATTCATTTTTATTTAGTTGAACCCTGGACTCTGGGATGTATATGGGACTGCTCTCAGGTGTATAAAACTTCTAGGCTACCCTCTCCATAAAATGTTGACACTTAATCTGTAATTTTTATCTTCTTGGCAATAATTTAGCTACCCATTCTTGGTAGAACTGCATGCCTTCGTCAAAATTACCTACCGAGCACTTATTCTGAGACATGTCCTATGAAAGGTGTTTTAGATACATTATTTCACTCAGTCCTCACACCAAAACTTTGAGGGAAAATTATTGTCCCAATTTTGCAAATGAAGAAATTAATGAAGTTTGAGTAACTTGCCCAAGGTTACGTGTTTGAAAATTGTCTTAGTCAGGATTTGAAATGTCTCTTTCTATCTGAACTATTCTGCCAAGAGTTACGTGAAAACACTAGGGATACCTCAGCACAACTTTAGTTAAGAAAGACTACAACCTCAAAACATGTGTTTTGGCATGATGGCAGGTGACTTATCTAAAAGACCAAGGATCAAGTTGAACTATTGAAGTATAGTCTTTAAGAGTCTTGGGTTGTCATGGCAGCAATCACTGACCTCAAAAGCATGTTGGAAGTTGACCCCAATTAACACCACTGGGCATACTCAGTTAAGCTGTCATATCATGTAACTGCTGCAACATCCCTAAAGCACCAGGTTCTGTTTTCCAGGGTCATTGATGACAGTTTTGTTTTTAGAACAAACATCTAGAGAAGGATAAGGATTCCCAGTGGGTATTTAGTCTCCAGTGGTGTCTATAACCCATATTTTAAGCCCTAGAAATAAACACAGTCCACTTGCCAAAAGGTCTGTCCATCATGCTGGGTCAAAGATAAACCCAATTATGTGTAACCAACAAAGTGAGGGAAGTTGCTGAGGAGAGGGAAATTCCATACCATTAAAAAGACACAAGACAAATCAACTTTTCTCAGGATTTAAGAGTGCCTGGTGTAACTGGATTAACTCTGACATTTGTATTCAGATTTAAACTTTTGGTAGAAGAAAAGCTTATAGCTTAATATTGCAGTACTCAGCATGGAAATGTTGTTGACTAGTAGGGAGATGAAACTGAGAAAATTGGATTAGAACTCCTGATAAAGAACTTGATTGAGAAGAAAGAGCAATTAGAAGCAACTGTACCAGACAAGTCTGTGTGATGTTTCAATTGCAGAAAAGATCACCAGCTAGATAATCAAGCTATCACTGATCTGTTCAATCCAGCAAGTAAACTGATCCTGGATGACAACAGATGTTACTCTTAATAAACGGAAAGAATAAATCCCTTTTGAAGAGAGTAGTTTTTTGTAGTTTTTTCTTTCCTTTTAGAAAAGAGGAAATCAGCCCCTGAGAGTTAAATTTCAGGAAGACCAAGCCATCATCACTTGTTATTGATATTTCTACTTCTATCTCACCACTCATTTTGGTCAGTAGTCAGCTTCCCTTTTCCCATCCCTAAGCTATACATGAGCTGGTCTCAGAGGTGATGCCCTTCCCAGTATCCTTTTATCATTTGATTTATCATTCTATTATCAATTTGTATAATTATTTGTCTTTCTATATAAGAATATAAGTTCTTTGTCTTATACATTTTTATGTGCCAGTGTCTAGCACAGTGTCATAGACATGGCAAGTTCTCAAGAAAGCTTTCTTGAATAAATTCACAAGTGGATGGATGGATGGATGGATGAATGAATGATGGATGAATGGATGGACTAACAGATCTTCTGATGGTCCCCTCTAGGAAGATATACTAAGACAATCTTTCAGAACATTCCAGTTTCTTCTCTGTTTTTCAGATGAATTTCTTAAGATGGTTGAGGTTCAGTGTTCTTAATTATAAACTGAAAGCAGTACTATTTCACTAGCTTGTTGCAAAACTCGAAGTCAGTACTTCATGCTGATGGCTATTCACAAACCAGACACTTCCTTTTCACTCTATGTTTTGTCTATTTTCAACTAGCAGAAAATGGCCAGAGCTGCATGGGGACAGCAGCCACGTATAATGGATCAAGTGATAACTTGACCTAAACAGTTCAAGTGTTTGAGTCTGATGAGTCAGAGAACTTTTATGGGAGCTAGGAGAAAGATTATATAAGTTCTTCTACCCAGTTTTCCTACAATAGAAACATTGTGCATTAGATTATTTAAAAATAGTACCAAAACTTCCAATTCCACAATATTTAAGAATAAATACCAATAGGAACTTCTCAATGCACAATGCCTGAAAAATGCCTGGTGTAAGATCTTAGAATTCTTATCTAAGCTATCAGTAAAATGATGGAAATTATAAAAAACTGAAAATACAAGAAAACACAAATCTTCAGAGACAACCACCCAAAGCAATGTGTCCCACAAGCATTAATTCATCACTGATGGCTTACAGTTTTCATTTTAATGAGTATCAAGCAGTATTCAGTATGAAATGTCTAGACCTGAATAAGGTAAAGACAGAAAAAGATTTCTAAATAAGATAGGGCTCAGAAGTTGACATCTTTAATGTAAGGGTAAACCAAAAGAAGAAAATCTATCCCCAAAAGGAAAATAGTAAAGAAACTTTCTTTCCTCAACCTTAGCTCTGGGTAGAGTCTACCTTGAAAATTCTGACATACAATTAGGCCTCATGAAGGTTTAAAAGACAGAATCTAGAATTAATACTATCTATGTGGTCCCCAAATACCTGACTTCAGCCTTTATTTTAAAGTGATTCAAGATTCACAATACCTTCCTGAGAAAAAAAGACCTTAAAACAAGTCCTCAAATAATTCTCTCAGGTAATTCTGAGCTTTCTAAAATATAAAAATTATAAAAAAAAATTAATCAAGTCATTTGAGTGAGAAAAGCAGAAATAATAATCAACAGGATTATAGCTACAAAAATGATTGATAGTGGAATTAATTATCAGTGAAGAAATATAAGTAGCTTTATACGCTTATTTTAAAAAGAGAATACATGAAGTATAGAAAAGTACAAGAAACAATGAAATATTATCAGGTGGATTTGAAAAAAGAACTAAAGAGAACTTCTGGGTGAGAAATGATATGTGAAAATGAAGACTCAGTAGATAGATACAACATTACATACTATAAAAGGGAGAATTAGTGAACTGGAACCAAGAGCTAAGAAGTTACTCATTATGTGGCAGAAAGGAGAAGTGAAAAAAATAAAATAAGAGTTAAGAGATATGGAAATTTGATGATAGCAGTAATTCAAGTCCATGCTGTTGCATGTGGAATGGGGGTGGCTCTGGGTTTTGCTGATAGGGTCCTGATCAGGGGCATCAATGGGCTGTCATTAAAATTTAGAGAAGAAAAAATGATACATTCAAAAGTCACTACATATTTTGTTCTAAGTGTCCCTGAAACATGGGTAGCATGTTTAAAAATGGGACTCTGAAATCTCTGTGTGGTCAACATACACAGTTGGATTGATGCCTGAAGTTGATGTGAAAAATCAAAAGATGTTCATATCTTCTTGATATGGAATGCAATACCTCACTCTCTGGAACATATTTCAAAGACACCAAAAAGTGATCCAACTTAGATCTAGACCATGACATTGAAAATAAGGGTGTTTATTTCAATATCTATAACTCTAGAAAGTATACCATGTATTTTGTCAAAGAATTCTCTAAATATTTTTCAAAAGCTGAAAAGATTCCTGTTACTATAACACAAAATAATACATAAAGAGAGCCAGAGGTTGAGAATGAGAAAAGAGTATGTCTTAGAAAGATATAGGAAGTTTAAGGCAATTTATAAGAAGTTGTTTTATATTATCTTCATGCCACAGTTTATTAAAATCTTGTGCTTAGTCAATATAAGGACCAACTGAAAATGTCAAATCTATGAATCATAAGCTGACTCTGTAATCACACTTTAAAAAGGGCAAAAAAAGCCTTTGATGAAACTGGAATTTTCTATGATGAAAGTTTCATTTCATTCCACACACAAAAAAGGAGAAATACCAACTCTGACTTCCTAAAAATTCATAGGAAGTGAGATTGTCATGAGGGATGACAAGATACCTTTGACACACCTTGTAAGAGCTATTGAAGCTATCGGTTGACCAAATCTAGACACCAGCTCTCTCATAATTGCAAGCACATTAATTAACAACTAGGGTGGCTCTTTCAAAAAAGGAGTACATTTCTCTAGCAAACTAGACCAGCACATTTGTAATGGCAGCCTTTGTCATTGCTTCCAGTCTCTCAACACTTCCTACACAGATACAGGATTGTGGGGAATACACGAGTTGTAAACCAGCCATTGTTGCAGACATGCTACATATTGTTCTCAAAGAATAGTTGTGAGGCATTCTCTGGTGGAGTAGGGTAGGGCACAGTCCATGCACATCACAAGGTTCTGGGTTCATGTCCCAGCCTGTGGGAACAACCAAAATAAACAACTAAATAAAATAAATAAATATGCTTCTTCCGCCTCTCTCTTTCTGCCTGCCTGCCTCTGCTTGTCTGCATTCCTGCCTGCACCTTTCTTAAAAAAAAAAAAAAAGAATAGCTGCATATGTATAAGTGTCAGTGACAATAAAGCTGCACAAGTCAAATGTTAAAGAATCAGCTTAGTTTCATTACTTTCAAGTTTATTTATGTGCTAATTTTCATTATTTCTTTCTACTGGTTTTTGGTTTTAATTGTTCTTCTCTTTCTAGTTCCTTGAAGTATATGGTTATATATTTAATATGGTTTGTCTCTCTTTTTTCATGTGTGCTTGTATAGCTGTAAAGCTTCCCCTTATAACTATTTTTGTTTAGGCTGAACATATTTTCTTGAGACTAAGATGGGACATTGGGATGGCAAAAACAGGACAGGGTTATGTGCTGATGACTAAGGGGAATAGAGGAGTTAGAGTAGTTCTAGCAGGAGCAGAGCAGCAAGGTTAGCAACAAGTAAGTACTATGCAAAGTTGATTGGCAATTCTTAGTAACAACGTGTGGTCCGGCAGGACCTCATTCAAACAACAAGGGCTGGTGTAAGGAATTTTGGCACTTCAGGTGAAAACCAAATTTGGTGCCCCTATAAGCCCTGTTCTAAATGTCCTGCCTAGAAGATATGCTGCTTTAACCATCCCAGTGCCAGAAATGCCCCATAAGAAGTCTAATAACCAGAAATAACTTCCACAGTGCCATAGACAACCCCATATTGTCAGATAACCGCCATAGTACTTACTATGTCTCAACTATGCTGCAGTGTTTTTCTCCAATTGAAGAAATAGGTGCCAACAGGCTGAAGGGGAATCATGTTCTCTTGTGACGCCTGTTACTCATAGTGGGTAGAAACAGCAGTAGCAGCCTCAGCCCCCTGCAGTCAGCACTGACAAGGGCCGTCTTTAATGTGGGACAAAACGGTAGCTGCTTTTAGGTCCCCTCAACAGTCTGGGCCAAGGGCAACTCAACTGCCTCTTTTGCCCCATGCTAAAGATAACCTTGGCTTAGTAACAGGACAAAATTTACATTTATAGTAAAATGACAGGACAGTAGGGAAATATGAAAAAAAGCACCATCATATTTAAATGGTAATTATGGTCAGTCTACTTTTATTGCTTCTGACAGGTTCTGGTAGCTCACCTCTTCATTTTTATTTGTTTCTGGATAGTTATTGATTTCATATTTAATTTTATCAATGATCCAGGAGTTATTCAAAAGCATATTGTCTAATTTCCACATCTTTGTGTTCTTCCAGGTTTTTTGCTCTGGTTTTATTTCCAGTTTCATCACCTTGTGGTATTTTATAGAAAAGATGTTTTCTATAATTTCATTTTTGTGAAATTTATTGAGTCTTGTTTTGTGTCACTGGATATGTTCTATTCTATGAGAATGTGCTACGCACACTTGAGAAGAATATATAATCTTTTTTGTTGGGGTATATGTCTATTCAGTTCATATGACATATTGCTTCATTAAAGGACTTTATTTCTTCATTGATTTTCTTACTGGACGATGTATCTTTTGATGTAAGTGATGTACTGAAGTCCACTGTGCTACTGTCAATGTCTCCTTTTATCTGTCAGTATTTGTTTTATGTACTGAGGTGATTCAGCATTGGCTACACACACACATAGATAGATAGATAGATAGATAGATAGACAGAGAGAGAAATAGAGAGAATATTACTTCCTCTTGATGGATTACCCCCTACCTTGACCATAACATAGTATCCATCTTTGCCTCATATTACTCTTCTTAGAATTTTATCTTGTCTGATATTAGTATTACAGTTCCTGATTTTCTTTCATTCCTTTTACTTTAATATATTTTTTCATTGCTTTTGAATTTCAACTTATACCTTTGGCTCTGAAATGAATTTCTTATAGGCATAATATTTCTGGATCCTGTATTTTTATGCATTCATACACTGTCTTTTTTTTTTTTTTTTTTTAAGGAAGATGCAGGCGGGAATGAAGATAAATAGGCAGGCAGGCAGGGAGAGGAGGAAGAAGCATTTTATTTTAATTCTATTTAGCTGTTCACATTGGTTGTTTCCCACCAGACTCAGAACTTGAACACAGGCGTATGTGGCCTGTGTTCCTGTGGAGGCAATTGATCTAACTGCTACTCTATCAGAGCACACCGTAATCTGTGTCTTTTTATTGGTGAGTTTAGTCCATTCACATTTAGGATGATAATTGATATGTAAGACTTTATTTGTGTCATTTAGACCTTTTTTTCTGTGTTTATTGCTTCATTCCTCATTTGTTTTTGTATGCTTATTCCTCTGAATCATTTTTGGTGTTGATTCTTTCCACTTCTTCCCAGTTACTTATCTCTTTAGGGTTGGGTTTTGTGGCTATTAGGTGAATTGTCTGCAATTTTGCAGTTCCATGATAGACTTCATGGAGAAGTAACATCATATACCATATCATACGTATATATCTGCACAGGTTCCATGTCTTCCTTTCTCCCTTTAGTGGTTTTTGTTGTTCATATTCTCTCCAGTTGGTCTTATCTTTGTTTTTCATTTGGTTTTTACTGTTAATCACCATTCTTGGGATTTGGTGACTCTTTGTTTTTATTTTCCCTATTATAGATTTCCCTGCCACATCTTTTGAAAGGCAAATTTGGAGTGCACCCTGATGGAGTATAAGTTAGGTCAATTAATTCTGAAGGACACAAGCCACAAGCCCTAGGTTCAAGTCCCGGTTCTAGGGAGAAACAAACAGTGTGAAAAACTAAATGGAAATAAAATAAAATGTTTCTTCCTCCTCTCTCTTCCTGACTGCCTGCCTGGTCACCTTCATTCCTGCCTGTACCTTTCCTTAAAATGAAATTAAAAAAGAAAAAAGAAAAACAAACTTGGTGATGGAAAAAGTCCATTCTTTTGTTTATCATTGAAGACCTTTATTTTTTCATCAATCTTGAATGATAATTTTGTGTCATAGTGTTTTCATTGCTGGTAGCTTTTGTCTTAGTATTTTTAATGTTCTTCCACTCTCTTCTGGCCTCTAGGGTTTCTGCTGAGAAGTCTAATGACAGCCTGATGGATATGCCTTTGTAGCTTATGTTTCTTTTATCTTTAAGCAACCATGAGTCATTTTTCTTTGTTGTTGGCTTTTTGCTAGTTTTACTATGATGTGGCTAAGACGTCTTTTTACGTTTTGAAATTTTACTGTTCTATCAGCTTCTTGGACCTTCATGGGTGTGTGTGTGTGTGTGCGTGTGTGTGTGTGTGTGTGTGTGTGTGTGTGTTTGTGTGTGTGTGTGTAGTATGGGAAGTTCTCTGCTATTACTTTTTAAGTAGGTTTTCTGCTCCCTTCTCTCTCTTCTCTTCTTCTGGCTTACCTATTGTCCCTATTATTTGTTCTTTTCATTGTAACTGGTATTTCTTACAGGGTTTCTTAATTTTCCTCAGACTTCATGAGGTCACCACTGTATTCCTGTCTTCAATTTCTGATAATCGTTCCTCTGTGAGATTGTCTGATTATTGAGCTTTCCATGGTTATCTTCGATTTATTGACTGCAATTTTTATATTTAGCCTTTCTTTTAATGCTTTCTTTATAGTTTCTATCTCCTTGATGAGGAAGTTGCCTCTTTTCTAGGTCTTCCATTTGTTTTTGGATAATTGATTGTACCTCATGCATTTTATTCAGATTTTTTATAATTATCATTTTGAGTTATTTATCTGTTAGGTTGTTCCAATCTATGTCAATGGTTTTCTTCTCTGGGGAGTTTCTGGTGTTCTTCCTCTCTTTGGCCCACTTGTGTTTTCATTCGGAGGTATTTACATTTGGACCTTGCTCTTTTTCTCTGTCTTATATTTAGCACTGTGTCTTTTCTTTTCTTTTCCTTTTGATTTCTTTCTAGACAGTGGCTGCTATGCTGCCCTTGCTGTGTCCTCAAAGGAGCTGCAGGCTACTGGAGTTTGCCAGCTTAGGCAGAGGGGCCAAGGCTGAGTCACAGTCTCTCTTAGCTCAGTATTGATACTGGAGCCACTGAAGCCTGCCACTGGTGTGGTGGGGGTGAGAATGAGTCCTCTCCCTTCACCTGCCAGCTGACCCTGGCAACTGCCAGATTTTAACTAGATTTTCAACAACATATCCTAGTTTTTGATTAAATTACTCTTAATTTTTGACATACTTAAAAAACTAACAGAGATCTGCAAGCTTTAAATATCAGTCCTTAAAGAAAAAAATAAAAACAAATACATTACTTGGTAAAACAAAGAACAATATGGAAACTGTAATTAAGAGATCTAACATATATCTAATCACAGTCCAAGAAAGAAATATTAGAAAAATGTAGAAGTCAACATCTTTTCAGAGATATTGATTAAGAATTTTCACAAATTTACAAAAGATAAAAACCCTCAGATTACTAAACTCAATCAATCACAAATAGAGTAAACGAAAAGAAAGAAAAGACTATATAGATACATGCATTGTAATGATACTGAAGAATACCAAGAGAAGAAGAGAGGGGTAAGGGAAAGAAGAAAGAAGTAAAGGAGGGAGGGGAGGAGGGGGAAAAGGGAGGAAATATTTTTTTAAATGAAGAAAAGTAAAAGAAAAGGGAAATCCTAAAATCAGCTAGCAAAAAGACAGATTACCAGAAAAGAAACAAATTAGATTGAGCTCTGATTTTTCAAGCCACACTATAAATCAAAATATAATAGATTTTTTTAAAGCAGAGAGAAAATAGCCAACAACCTATTACCATAGGACTTGTTTTTAAGGGCAGTAGTAAAGTAAAGATACTATTTTCAGAAAAATAAAAATTGAGAGTTGTGTTCCATAAGAATTTCTAAAAGATATATGCCAGAAAGAAAGATAATAAGCCCCAGGGAAATCTGAGGCTCAAGAAGAATTTTGAGCCAAGAAAATGTTAAATAGGTAGGTGAATCTAAAACAACATTGTAATTTGAGATGTTAATTACCAGAAGAACTAAAATAATAGGTAATCATAGCAAACACATAAGTTGGGATGGGTGATAAAGCATTTCAAGTTGTTCACACTACTTAACAAAAGAATGAAGTATGAATTAACTTTAGACTTTATTGAATTAAAATATATTCTAAAATTGCTAAGGAATCATTTAAAAATTAAATAGAGATCTAATATCCAATTAGAGTAAAATGAAATAGGAAAAAAATTTCAAAAGAAAATAATAAAAAAATGAAGACATATGGAAAGGCAGAGGAAAGGTAAAAAAATACAACATAAATGGCAAAGTAAATTCAAATACATATAAATTCATAAACTCTAGTAAAAGTCAAAGACTATGATACTTAATAAACAAACAAATCCATTCTATATTTATTTACAAGAGTTCCAACTAAAAATTCAGAGACATAAGAAGGCTGAGAGTAAGAGGATAAAAAAATTCTCATGCAAATACTAAATAAAAACTGAACTGACATCATGCAAAATTGACTTAAAGGCAAAAATATTAAAGGCATAGTGTCATTACATAAATTTTAAGAAAATTAAAGTTATTAACAGTGTCAATTATAAAACAGACAAATTCACCATCATAGTGATAAATTTAATATATCTCCCTAGTGACTGAAAGATCAGGCTGACAACAAAAAAACAGTAAGACTAGGAACTTGAGCAATATAATGAATAGGTCTGATCTAATGGACATGTATAGAACAATGCATAGAAATTTTGGTAAATTTACAATGCTTTCAAATACATCCTGAACACATATGAAAAATTACCACATGTAAGACCATAATAGAACACATCCTAAGGCTAGGGACAATGGAAGGAGAGAGCAAAAAGGGAAATATTTGTGGTGATGGAATAGTTCTGCATCTTGGCTTCGGTGTTGCTTACCTTTATCTATACTTGTGATAAAATGCCATAGAACTATACACTCACATTGCATGAATGCACATTGATGTCAGTTTCCTGGTTTTGACATAGTTCTGTAGTTATGTAAGACATAATCATTGGGGGAAACTGAGCGAAGTTTATATGGGACCTCTTTGTACTGTTCACAACTTCCTGTGAATGTATAATGTTTTCAAAATAAAAACCCAGTAAGCACTGGGTTTTCTAAGTATTAGGCATCAAAAATGAACAAAAGAGGGATTTAGAACATCCTGCCATTTGTTTGTTTTTGTTTTTGTCTTTGTAAGGAAAGATGCAGACAGAAATGAAGGCAAGTAGGCAGGCAGGCAGACAGGAAGAGAGAGGAGGAACAACTAATATTTTATTTTATTATTTTATTATATTTTACTTATTTTTTAGTTTCTATTTTGTTCACACTGGTTGTTCCCCTTGGACCTGGGACATAAACTTAGGTCCTTGAGATGTTAGTGGATTGCGCTCCTTCAGAGGTGTGAGACCAAACCACTACTCCACCAGGGTGTGCCCATCTGGCTAATTTTATAATCTTTTGGGGAGACTGGCTAAGATTCAAATATATTAAAGACAGAAATAGCAACCGAAAAAGGGGTTGTAGCTATATAAGTTGTGCTAGGGTTACCAAGTCCAAAGGTGGAGAGACCCAAGAGTTGAGTCATTTGAAGAATAATCGAAAATGTTAACCATTGGAAAACGGCCTCAGTCCAGTGTTAAATGTATGCAATCAAGGTGAAATGTAGGGTATAACCAATATTAGACCAAAAGGTCTTATCCCAGAACAGCCTTTAGTTTTCTACAGGGAAAATCATTTAAAATAGATCTCACCATGTACAGCGTTCATGCTCTAAGTGGCATGCCTTTCCTAGAGCAGCATGTCACTGACCATCCAGGCCACTTCACAGCCTGAGTAATGGGGTGTAATCCTGGGCACAGGCCCTTGTCACTAGGGCAGCTACTCATGTTCTGGGAGCACCTCCAGGATGTGTACTATGCAGACCCTTCCTACAGAGAACGATCCATCGTTTCCCGAATGACCCTTCCCTGCTTACTTTAGTGAGATTGACGCTGCTACCATGATCTCTTATTTTCCTTGGCACAAAGTTATTAGATATATTTGGCCTTTGTCCTCTTTTCTTTCTTTTTTTTTTTTTTTTACAAATTAAAAGCAATTTATTGTGTAGTAGTCTACAATGGAACACGCACAATACACACATACATTTATATCTGTACCCAGGGATGCACTGAAGAATCCCAGCATTAACAACATGATTGAAACTCACAATATCCTCCGCCCCAAGCCCGTCCCTCTGCCTCAGCGTCAGGCACAACCACATTCTTGAATTTTGTGTGTAACACACGCATGCTTTTCAAAAAGTTAACTGCAATACAGGAATCCTCAAAAAAATTTGTGCCATCTTTCTTATGTAGCTATATGAGTTTCTCTGGGGCACAAACCTAAAAGTGGATGGTTTGGTGATAGAAATATAATCACTATCTGTGCTACATAGTACTAAATTGTTTTCCAAAGAAATTATACTATTTTACACACCAATAGTATTATCATATAAGATTCTGTTTTTCCATGTCCTCACCAACACATTGTGTTGTCAAGATTTCCTAATGCTTTTGTTCACCTAGTGGAGATAAAATAAATGTCATTATAATTTTAATTTGCATTCCCCTGACTACTGATGAAGTTTAGAATCTTTTAGTATGCTGACTAGTCATTTATATTTCCTTTGTGATACCCTATTATTTTTCAGGGGTGGTAGACGTTCTTTACAGAGTCCGGATCCGAGTCCTTTGCCAGATGCAGTGTCAAGATTGTTCTCCTTGTTTGTGGCTTATCTTTACCCTGTGACAGTCTTAGCAACAGAATTTACTCTTCTTAATAAAGTGGAATATATTCATCTTTTCCTTTTTAGTCTGTCCTTTCTGTATTTTGAGGCCATAGAGAAAAAGAAATTCATTGTGAAAGGAAACTTGAAATTGTTTAGAAGAAAATCCAGGTGTATGTCTTTACAACCTTTCAGTAGGGAAGACAGTCAAAATGCTCATCGTCAACTATTGCTATGTCAACAAAACATTTTAAGGGTTGTTAGGATAACTCAAGAGGGTAGACTAAGCTCTAACCACTGCTATTTTCATTGCTATCTCTGGAGAAACAGGCTGCTCTATGTTGCTGTGCAAGGAGTAGTCTCAAAGAGAAGGACTGTCTTGTAATACAGCTGCCTATGTCCTCATTCCCATCCTTCAGCCAGCATGGCCACCACCTTCCCAGAAGGGAGGCGCAGGACCCAAAGCAGTTTCTTCACCTTCAATTCTTCTTTGTTACTAGCACTGATGGGGGTCTGTTTCCGCTAATCTTAATTGTGGCCAAATGCTCCAGGATGTCTATTCTTCTAGTTACATGCGGAATTTCCTGGACTTTAGTTGATTGCTTGGGATGAGGGCTGATTAAATGCAGCTATTTCCAGGCATCCTTGCCTTTTCTTTCCTGAAAAACCATTGTGTGAGCAGCATATTTCTAGGTGGGGCTACATTATTCTCATACATTTTCTTTACTTTCTTCACCATTCAATTTCAAATCAAGTTTTAGTCCAGAAAACAAACAAATAACAACAAAACTAGCATTTTTTTTAACAATCCTACTCTTTGTAATACTATTCACATATTCTTTATATTATTGTACTTTGGTCATTGTTTTATCATTTTAAGGTTCACTTTTTCCTGTGCTATCTCATGAGGCTTGCCCTCCTGCCTCCCCAGCCCTCTCCATCTCCTCTCTTTCTCCTTTCCCATATATCTATTTATGGATCATTATTCTCTTCTCCATCAACATCTTCTCAGCACAGTTCAATGCTCTAGGGAGACTGAGCTGGTGTGAGGCTCTGCCATGATAAATGGGTCTCTTTTCACTCTTCAGTAATGGGGTGATTTCCACTAAGGGCAGCTAATTTCTTTATAGCTAGTTGCAGTAAGTAGATTAGGTTACCAGTATTACTGTTTATCTCATTCTAGAATCAATGATTCAATTCACAGGATCGCCACCTATGAATCTGAGGGAAACTATTACACAGAAGCCCTAGTCATTGATTAGTGGGTATTTCCTGAAATGAATCATTTACAAGACGATGCCTTGGTTCCCAGCTTATTTCTGAGACAATTAAAACCTAGCAAGTGGCTTATTTGTTTACTGCTTGATGGTGGCCATTTATTCCTAATAGAATGACTGAGTCTTACCCTCAAGTTTCTCTGTGTTCTGGACCAGCTCTTTCTCATTTCTTTGTTATGTTCTTCTTTCTGAAATCCTCTCGAGTCAATGCCAAGTTTGTGACAGCTGAACCCAATTTCCACTTGTCTGTTGATTTTGATGTTTGTTGATTATGAATGCCATGGTCGTTTTGATGTTTGAAGTAAATTACAGCAGATTCTGCTTCCTTCTGTTTTCCTTCCTAGGTCCCTCTGACTATGTCACAGAAAACAAATGGAGGTGATATGTGGGTAGCGGACACACAGAGTGCCTTACCTCTCCTCCTGAAACCTGTGTGTTAACAGGACATGCATGTCAAAAGAAAATGGTTGCTTTCCAGAATCAGGGTGTGCTTGAGGTTATAATGTTCTAATCAGATAAGGGTAAAATATTCACAACTGTGTATATGCCAGGCACTAAATTACAGACTGTGTCTTAAAGTCTGGGTGGGATGGGAAGTCAGATAATAGCTGCTGCCATACGCTGAGCACTTTCTATGAACAAGTGATTTGTGCTAAGATTTTTGCTGTTTTCAGCCAGTATCTTATTTAATGTTAGAACTATTGTTACCATCCATACAAGAAATCCAAGACTAGAAGAGTTTGGGAACGTTTTCTAGGTCATTCAACTAATAAGTGAAGAGATTCAACTCAAACAGATTTAGTTCATTCAAAATAGCACTTAACCACTATGCCATCTGGACTCTCTCTTTAAACACAAATGATGATCCAGAATTGCATGGTACTAACTAAGAGGAGGTCACTGGCGGGTTGAAGCTAAGCTAGGGAAGTCACAGCTATCGAGTAGAAGGAAGGGGTCCAAAGAAGTTATCTAATCCATGTTTCTCAAACTATATTTTTTCAATTGTGATTAAAAAAAAAAGTAACATAGAAAGTAGAAATAATACAGAATTTTCATGAGTCTGTTCAACCTTGCACCAGGGCCCTGATCATCTTCTATCATTCCAATTTTAATATATGCGATGTTGAAGCAAGCACTCTTGAATTTTTTAATTCAATACAACCCACATTAAATGTATCCTACATCATGCCCCAATACGCACAATCACATACAACAGAAATAAAATTTGACTTCATAATTTTGTCCTACTCTGTGTAGTACATTCCAATTTTCTACTAAATTCTATATCTTTTTAAAAAATAATTCTGGTCATGGCCTATAGATCTTATGACCTACAAATACTGACCTAATAACCTCCATGATGGAGAAATTGAGGGCCAGAGATATGTTGAGTACCTAGCACAGTATCATGCAAATAGTAATCTTAAGTCTCTTTGTTTTTCTCCTTATTTCATCCAGCACATGATCATGTAGTACTCGGTGGCAGAACTGGGATGGAATCCAGATTTCCTGATTCCCAGTACAGAGTTTTTCAGTCAAGGAAAGCTTGTCAAAGCGAAGGATCTCACCCCTGGTTAAGTTTCTTCAAGGGCATTGTATATGTGGAAGCAGCAGTGAAGGTGTGGGACTTAGACCACCCCCACAGTGGGCCTTGCTCATGGTCACAGGATGGTGGAATGGGACTGGACTCTCTCCAAAGCCCACACTCTTTCTCTCGTTGCCTGTCCCAGTCACTCAGTAAAATCACCTGGAAGCTCTTCAACTGTACTAATGCCCAGGCTACCCTCAGATCTACTTAATCTGATTAGTTCAAGATGGGGTATGTTTTTAAAGCTCCCCAGTGATTTTAATATAAATGCCTAAATGCAGGCTAGAAGTACCCCCTTCAAATCATGCCTGCACATCCTTTCAAGCCCCAGCTGAAATGTCCCCACTCCCAGCCTCATGGAATCCTGACTCAAATTCACAGTCTGAAGTAACTACCTTTCCATTATTGTACTCATTCAGCATTCAAAGCTCATTTATCCTGTGTTTGTCTCCCTGATACATGATGCGTGTATTAAGTGTGGAGCTTATGCCTTACTCCTCTTGGTAACTAAACAAGCAATAAATATTTACAGAATGTCCTTTGACAGAATTATCTTTCCCCAAACCACCCAGACCTCTGAAATCTACTGGGATTTAACTGTAGCTGTTAATGGGGGGGATGAAAGTTCTCCCCAAGATCAGGTCTTCCAAGGACAAGAGGGACACTCACTCAAGGAGCTGCAGAATCCTACTCCATAAGAACATTCAGTCACAAAAACGACTGTGAAACTGTAGCCTCTCTTCTCCTGTCACTAGACTTTTCTCTCCCACTCTTTTCCAGTTGGTCTCTCCTCCATGTTTTCAGATTCCCTAGACAGGAAGTGGAGAAGACAGACTTCCTGTCCTGCTCATGACCGTCAGTGTGTGGTGCCCAAGAGCCTTGCTTTTCCATTTTATTGGTGGAGAAGGATAGCATTCCTAACTCAATTGTCACCCTCTGCTTCTTTACCCCTTGGGGATTATATAAGAACTCTTATATATGAAAACAAACTGGGTTCAGGTCCTTGAGCTTCTCTGAGAGCAGCTTTGTATAAATATAAGATACCTTTTGTTATTGTTTGTAACCCGGGGGATTTGCAGAAAGAAACTGAGAGCCAGCCATGCTCATTTTTATAGGCAGAAAATAGCTGCTGGAAAAACAGCCTGATGTGTAGAGCACAATGTTCTTATCGGGCAGACAGAATTATCTTTCCCAGGCAGCTGTGAACACAAAACACCTGGTGCACACGTTTCCTGCCCCTTCACATATTTTGAAAGAAAGAGACCTTTCCCCTGACCTGTCAAGCAATGATCTTCATGAACTTCTGTCCAAAGGCTCTGCAATCGCTATCTTGGCTTGTGTCTGTGGATTTAAATGGTAAACATAGTTGATTCTTCCTCAGAGTGCATCTTCTCCAGATATCACTCAGACCTTATCAGATGCACACATGCATTTTCTTCTTCCGTAAAATGCAGCCACTCAATGGGTGAAGGTTCAGGGGCTTCCAGCTCTATCTGCCCATCATGGTGTTGGATGTTGTTGAGAAGGGGGAGACCTTGCAGAAATTCTCCTGACCTGGCAATTGCTTAAAATCTTTGGACAGAGAAAACAAAATAAATCCACTGAAAACAATACAAATCTATGTGTAATAAGATTCACTCCCTAGTTTAAAGACTCTAAGGGGTTTAAAGAAGGTAAAAATCAGTGTAGAGAGCACCACAGAAGATGAGATGATACACGCAGAAGGTGCTCAATGAAATTAGTTAAGTGAGAAAAGGAAACTTGAAATGGACCTTGAAGGATGACAACGGTAGAGAAAAAAGCAAGTCACCATGGCTGGGGAAGCCACGTAGCATTTGCTGTGGAGTCAGGCATATTTCCTGGGTATTGCCACCCACCAGCTATGTAATTCTGAGCAACTTAAGTAACCTCTTTAAGCTTTCCTTTCTTTCCCATAATAAATCAGTACTAACAATACTTCCACCACAGTTTGGGAGAACAATTGAATTATATATATATATATATATATATATATATATGTATGTATGTATGTGTGTATGTATATATATATATATATATATATATATATATATATATATATATATATATATATATATATATAAGCAAAGTCCTTAGTACAAACGCTGGGCATATAGTAACCATTCAATATTTATTGTTGTTGTTATTATTATTAGGAAAAGCATGAACAAAAGCAGGAATTGCTTAGTTTGTCCTTGGAGGAAAAAGCCTACTTTCCCCATAATCCAATAATCAAAGTACTTGGTATTAAGTGTTATTCATCAGAATTTGCACAGAAAGAGCCTATCCAGTGCCAGATTGTGAAGGAACAAAAATGCATATTAACTGACTCCCTCAAAATCTGATTTCTTGCCTTTTCCCTTTCTTTCAGCTCCCTGCCTCATCCCCACTATGCCCTAGTTGCTATGCTCTGTCCTCTAGTCTCTGCCGTCCTTTCGTCCTGTCTGGAAAGAGGCTGGTGAGTCATAACAATGTGTTTGCACTGGGGTCCAGAGACAGAGATTCTCTGGTATGTTTCTTAATCCCATCAAATGATATATAGATAACTAATCACATCTAACACAAGGAGTACTTAGCAGGAGAGCATCAAGTTTCTCTGCAAGTCAAATTTTCAAGAGTGAGAACTTAAGGGATTCTTTATACCCCTCCCCTTTCCCTGGAAGAGATATGATTTGGACCACAGTTGCCCCTGCTAAACCAAGAAGTGACAAGTCATTAGGACTGTCCATGTTCATTTTGGACCCTGCTATAGGGATCAAGTTCTGAAATCAAGCTGTGTCCAGTTATGAGATTCCACCCTTCTCACTGTGCATTCACACTGTAGATAACAGTCATGCTCCTACTGAAATGGCCTTGGCCACTTTCCTAGGTTCATAAGGCTTGCTTGGCTTCAAATTATCCACAGGAGAAAAACAAAACTCCTTTTCCTACAGATAAAGCTCTTTACATCCATCAGACCTTTTTTTTCTGCTTTCTTCTCCTCATCCCCTAAAACAGTAAACTTCTCCTCCCAGTCCCTTCAAACACTACGGCATTGTCCTTCCATCAGAATACCTTACCTAACCTTCCTCACCCAGTAAACTCCTGCTCATTCTACCAGAACCAGCTCAGCCATCCATTCTAAAGTAAAAACTATCATGTCCTTGCCATCCTTTGGACTCCATTGATTTTTGCTCTGTAAAATTAAGAGCTCAAAAGGTTAGCACATAGTAGACACTGAAAATATTTCTTGAATGAGTGAATGAGTTCTGATATCAAGAAAAGCATTTTTCACATCTTGTAATCATCCTACTTATTTGTTTCTTCATCAGACTGTGAGCTTCTCAAAAGCGTGAGGGGAAGGGAGATCATTTCTTTTAAATCAGATTGTATTGTGTCGTTTACAGGGAGTATTTTCAGACCCTAGTACAGTGATTCACATGGAAATCTTCATTGAAGGTTGACAAGTGAATGAAGTTTTAATATCTCTTGCAAAAATGTGTTGCATTTTTTCTCATTATAAAATCTTCCTTTCATGATTAGGCAGCCATTCTCTCTTAATTTGGAGTTGGGGAGGTTGAGGGAAGACCTTATTACAGGTGTTATCTTACCTCTCTAGAATATGACAGAGCATATGGGGAGGGAAGAAGCCTCCTATCTTCAGCTAGAGTCCCTAGAGTCAGAGGTTGAGATGGGGAATCTTGTGCAAATGCTCACAGGGAGAGCTTGTAAGGGAGCAAAGAAAGCAAGACAGCCTGAAAAAATCAAGTTGAGGATGTGGATTCAGCTGCAGTCATTTTAAACTTCCCGTGGGAAGTTCTGAGCCAAGGATGGCCTCAAGAAGTCAATTCCACTTTGAGGCAAAAGGCTTGTACTTTCATATTGTGTATTAGAATTAGCAGTTGACTGCAAGCCGCACACATTGGCAGAGGGACAACTGCCCCTCCCTGCCCCCAAAACCTTTCTGTGTGGAGTGGCTCCTGCAGCCAAGAGTGAGTCTTCACTGAAGGATGAAGCTGCAAACCATTGGTCACCAACACTCATAGCAGCTGAGTGACAAGAAAACTGGTGTGTTCATTTGTCAGAGCAGCACAGCAAACCCCTAAAAAATATCTGATAGAAAGTGCTTACTCCTAGAAGGAATATCCAAGCCTCTTTTAAAAACTTACATACTCCTGGGTGTTCCCTGGTGGCCTAGCAGTCTAGTGCACCTGGGAGCAGTCCCACATACATCCCAAGGTCCCTGGTTCAAGACCCAGGGCCTAGGGGAGCAACCAATGTGAACAACTACATAAAAATAAAGCACTTCCTCATCTTCTCTCTTCCTTGCCTGACTGCCTGCTTACCTTCATTCCTGCCTGCACATTTCCTTAAAAAAATGCTTATGTATTCCGGCTTTATCAATAGGTCTAATCAATGTAGTTATCTGGACAGTTTCCTCACTGCTTAGTAGAGTAAATACAGCAACAGTGGTACCCCCTGGTGGAGTAGCAGTTTGGTCATCCGCCTTTGGCCAGCATAGTCACCATACATCCAAAGGAGCAGGGTTTGCATCCTAAGGCCAAGGGGAGTAACCAAGATAAACAACTAAACAAAATAAACAGGTGCTTCCTCTAGCCCTGCCTGCCTGCCTCTACTCACTTTCATTCCTGTCTGCACCTTTCCTTTATAAACAAATAAACCAAAAATAGTGAGATATAGGATACAGAGTTTCTTAAGGTAAGGACACCAACAGAAGCAAAAACAAAGCAGGAACTCCAAAAAACATAGCACTCTGGAACACTGGAATGTAAAGCCCTAGAGGGCTGTAAATTAAAGTCTAAAAAAAGAAAATTGAGATTTGTAATGATGCAAGAGATGAGCAAGAAAAGGTTAAATAAGCTATCTATGACTTTCTAAGTTTAAGAACAGCGAAATTTTAAGATTTCATTTGAAATTTGCATGCTTAGGATAGGTGAGCAATTACATAAGCAATTTATTTTTGCAGGATAACTCCTTCTTGTCAGCCCTGGATAAGCGAAGGATTACTGAATTACTCCTTAGAGAACATGTGACCCCCTGTGAATTTGTTGAAGCTGCTCAGATAGTAGTATAACATCCAACTCATTTAAACCTTCTGACAATTCAGATTCTATCTAGCACATGTGATTAAATAATCAGATCAGAGAAAAACTTCCAATCATCATATATGCATAGAGTCTTGTACAGAGAGTGCCCTAAACTGGCATTAGAAACAAGGAGTTCAAGTTCTTCCTTTGACATTAATTTCTTGTGATGTCATTTATCTTCTCTGTCTTAGTGTCTTTGTTATGAAGGAGAAATAATCATATTTATTATTTTATTAATATTTATTATCTTATATATTATTTTAGAGTAATATATACACCAATATAATATAGAATATGTGACACATTACTATACTTAGAATATTAACAATATTACTATTATGTTTCATCTGCCTGCTAATAGGAAAAAATGAGATAATGCCTGTGAAGCAACTTATAAGGGGCAAACAATAAATAAGATGAAAATGAAGTATTTGGAAAACGAATCACCCTTTCATCTCTCTTCTTTCTGGTGAACTTTTGGAGAGTTTTCTTAACCCAGAAAACTAGTGAGATACACGTGGATGCTATTTTCCATAGATTTATTCAGTCCCAACTCTACCACCCAGCCTCCCTTGCTCCCTGCTGATGGACATTTTGTACCCTGATTTCTTGCCTCTGTTTCAGGATGACTGCCTTTGGAGAATGGGGTTTCTCAGGAAGGACATTGCACAATCAGAAAATGCTGATCTGCCAAGGCAGTAACGTTTTTTTTCCTGGAGTCTTTTCAGGAATGTGTCACAGGAGGTGGGGGAGATGGGCCATGGAACAGAGAGTGCTAGGCACCAGCAACCAGGTAATAAAGTGTGCGAGCATTCCTTTCCAAAATCTAATGAAGACATCAATCTTTATGAAGTCAAAGCTTCTGGGGTCGACTCTGGTGAGACTGACTGAGCTGCTTCCAAAAACTGGAGAAACAATGACCTAAATGCAGGTCATAGTGTGAGAGGCAGTGAATTCGAGAACTTGATGATGTTTATTTTCAACAAGTGTTGAATTTGCCAGCAGCTATTATCCTTAAACATGAGCCTGGAGTTCAGTGTCATTCTGAAGCCAGCTTGTACGAACTCAAGAGAGCTACTTGTTGACGACTGTTCCCAACTCCATGCTCAGTGATGTCATGTTGGTAACTTGCACTGGTCCATGGTCATGTTATGTTCACCATGGAAATCAGTGGATACCACGAATCAGCCCTCCCTAAGCCCAGAGAGTCAGCTTACTAACACAGCACAGCCTAAGCATGTCTCCTAATGTCAACAAAATACGTGGAACCCTGAAATAGCTTTCAGAAGAGCAGTGTTGTACTTGAATTTCCGTGTGAACCACTACGAAAAAAATACCTGTTATCAATATCAGAAATCCTTTGTTTTCACATTCCAGATGTACCTTCCTCATATAACCCCTCTTTTCCCTTAGGCTGAATATGGAGAGTAGATGCTGCTAAACTGAGAAAAGCCTGAGTCACTGTTACATCTTTGGCTTTATCGACTTGATCTTTTTTCCATGAGTGTTCCCAGACTCTGACCTCCATCAGGACAGGGGATGCCTATGGAAAGCAATTAATTTTCCTACAGGCAGCATACCCTTGTAGTTTGAGGTTTCCTGTAGAAAAGTAGCTACAAGCTGTCTGCTAGGAGAAATTTTGCAAAACATATTAGACTCAGCTGAAAGTAGCCAATGTTAGTAGGAGAACATAATTGTCTACTCTCTTTCCATACTGCACTGTAGGAGTAATGAATAACCAAAGAGAATAAAAATAAAAATGTTCACTTCCACAGATGTTTCTTTTGCTAATGGTGATATGATGATAGCTGATGACTATCACCACTTTTTCCTATAACTTACCTAGAGACTGAATGGAAAAGGGGCGGGGAAGAGAATTAACATTCAGAGTGCCGACTGTGCATCAGGCACTGGAATGTCTTCTTTAGTAACCACAGCGGCCATGTGAGGAAGGTACTATTTTTCCCTTTTTAAACATTTTTCAGAGAAGAAAAAGTTTATCTGAGGCTATCCGGGTTACCCAGATAATGGATTTTGGAATTAGAATCTGAATAGAGGTCTCCTTGACTTCAGATTTTCTGCTTTTCCTGCCCTTCCAATACATTACTGATCCATGGAAAAACAAAGGTCAAGTATGGAGCCATTTCTGGAGACCTGAGTGTAAGCTGAGTGTAATTCTGGTCCCCTGAATCTGGCCTTCCACAAGTATACACATTGGGTTGTCTAATGAGAAAAAGCCAAGAGACTTATGGAGAACAAGACTTGCAACTTCTAGAGGGTACTTTTAAGACATACACCAAGTCTTTGTTGGTTTGTTCATTAAAGCTGTAAAATAGGAGAAAAGCATGGAATCAAAAGCAGGTCATGAACACTACATGTAAGATTTATTTAAGTGCCCTCTAAGAGCCTAACTCAACTACTTCTAATTTAGCCTCAAATTTATCACTGTCTTGTTGAAAGAAAGAAAAAAAAGAGAAAGTCAGAAAGAAAAACAAGAAAGAAACAAGACAGAAGAGAAAGAATGAAAGAGAAAAAGAAAGGAAGAAAGGAAGAAAGAAAGAAAGAAAAAGAAAGAAAGAAAGAGAGAGAGCAAGAAAGAATGAAAGAGAAAAGAGAGAGAAAGATTCTCAGTGGAGTCATTTTGGGGGGCTATGTCATATTTCATATCCTATATTCCAGGCTCCCTTCGGTTTTCTAGGATGTACCCAAACAAAGAAGCTTGTCATTCAAATTTTGATGATAGAAGGGTTGTTGATGCACATATTTTCTTTTCTGTTCTTTCTTTTGCTTAAACAATTGAAATTTATTTCTCACAGTTTGGTAGGCTGAAAGTCTGAATCAGGTGCCAGCGCGTATGACATAACTCTTAAAATCATGTGGAAATACTGATTACATCTTAAAATAAGAAGAAAAACCTATTATATATATATATATGATGTAATATTTCCCATTTGACATCAGCCTTTCTGTTATACTTTACTTTCAAAGAGTTTATCAAATCACAACACAATGAGTACACAAAAGTTTTTAAATTCTGAATGAAATGGCAAAAAAATATTTCTTTGATGTCTGCATACTATTTTTTTTACAGACTTGAAAATAGGCATTTCTGTTCCCTCCAAATTTCTTTTCTCCTGGGAAATAACCTGATTCATTTAATGGGCATTTTAAAAACTTGTGGTTGTATAACAATAGTCAAAGTTTAAATAATGTAAAATATTATGTAAATTATATGAACATAGGATGTTACTTTCATTTTTAATGTGCACACTTTATCATTAAATGATACCTTAGTAATCATCTTGGTATCCAAATGTTTTTAGTAAATACCACGTTTCAGTGTACAATATTATATGTTTTCTAAGTTTTTCATTGTAAAATCCTAAAGACCAGTGGGAGAGAACAAGAGAAAGACTGTATATATGAGTTAAATTTTCAACATGCTCAGTCAGAAGTGCCTTAAAGATCTCTAAGGGGAAATGACATGACTGGATATATGGATCTGGAACTCAGAGGAAAGGTTTAGACTACAGGTACAGATCTGGAATTCATTAGTATATAGATGGTAACAGTAATCTTAAGAATGGGAAAGACAGTTGTGCTCTGGTGGAGCAGTGGTTTAGTGAACTGCCTCGGCTGAAGCGAAGTCCACATATATCCCAAGGACCCGGGTTCATCTCCTGGGCCAGGGGGAACACCCAAGTTGTACAACTAAATGAAAATGAAATTCTTTTTAAAAACAGGAATGGAAAAGATCATCCAGTAAAAGCACACAGAGTAAGAAAAACATAGGATCTACTACTGAACCCAAGAAATCTCCTACATTTAAGAGCTGGTGCTATTCACATATTTGGAGCCACCTAAATACCTCCATCATCTCTGGGCCCACTCTAGTGTGGTTCTGTCTTTTTTCTACCTCCTGGATAAGTTCTGGGCCAGAAAACAGACTTCACTGACATTTTAAATCATATTGGAATGCTTTCAACACCAATGAAAATTCTGCATCTTGTGAGAACTGACTATTTTTTTCATGACATGGGAGAACTAAACATTTCAGGCTAAGATGTAGAAGCAGTCAGTAGAAGCAGATGCACAGATGACCTGGTTATCAGAATTATTAGGCCAAGACTTTAAAATAACTATTATTAAAAACATTAAATAATGTATAGAAAAATATGGATAAGTTAGGAAATGGAATATTTCAGGAGAAACAAACACTAAAATATAAAAATTATAGAACTGAAAATTATAATATTCAGTGACTTCTGAGTAGCAACCAGATATTGCAGAAGAAAAGATCATTGAATGAAAATAAAGATCCATACAAATTATTCAAGCTAAAATAAAGCAAGAAAAAGGAATAATAGATGATGAACAACCATGAAATGGTATCAAGTTTTTAATATACATGTAGTTGGGGAAATAAGAGTGAATCAGGCAGAAAAAAATACTTGAAGAAATAGTAACTGAAATTTTCCGAATGTGATGAAAAATCAAAACATGAGTCCAAGAATTTCAACAAGTCCCATGAAAGATAAGCACAGAGGAATTTCTTCTAAATACATGATAGTCAAATTGGTGAATTACAGAGAATAAAAGAACATCTTAAAAGCAACTGGAAAATACAGATGTACATACCAGAAATAGACATATGATAAATGATGACTAATTTCTCATGAGAAGCTTTGCAAAATTGAAAATATATCAGAAGATAATGAAATCACATATTTAAAAGAAAAATTGTCACTGTAGCATCCCATACTCAACTTAAAACTTCAAAAGCGAAGGTAAATTTAAGATAGTCTCAGAAGAAAGAAGACAGAGAATTTTATGTAAGCAGACCTATGTTACAATAAAAGAAAATTACTCAGACTAAAGAGAAATGACAACAGATAAAATTTTAGATATACAGGAAGGAATAAAGAATAGGGAAGATTTAAAAAAAAATCCAATTTCCAGTCTAACAAGTTACTTAGAAATCACCATTCTGTCCTAACAAGTAAAAGTTGAAGAAGCAGAAAAATCAGCAACTCTCCTTAAGCTCACAGGGCAAACCAGTGCCATAAAATTAAAGAAGAAGGCAACTATAATCACAATTTATTGAAGCAGAAGCCTATCTGGGAACCAGTGCCAGCATATTTATCTACTGTAATGGGCAATTACTGAAAGCTCAGTGTGGAAAACTCCTAAAATTAAAAACTCCAGAAGTCCCTGGCATGCAAAGCTGGATCAACATTCAAAAATCAACTGATATGGTCCATTATATCAACAAATTAAAAGAGAAAAATCATATGATCATAACAATAGATGTAGGAAAATCATTTGACCAAATTTAACATCCATTTGTGACTGTCTCAGCTTGGTAAAGACTATTTACAAAAAAAATACAATTTATATCACACATAATGATAAGAAACTCAGAAATTTCCCATCATTATCAGTCTTAAGGCAAGGATTTCCCCTCTCAACACTCCTCTTCAACATAGTACTGGAAGTCTTACTAATACAATAAACCTAGAAAAGGAAATAAGATGAGTACAGATTGGGAAGAAACACATAAAACTATGTTTGTTCTCCGATGACATGACCTTCAACACAGAAAGTTCAAAAAATTGTCAAAAATACTCCTGAAACTATCAAGTAATTATAGCAAAGTTACAGTATACCAACAGTGAGCATGTGGAATTTGAAATTAAAGGGTTTTTTGCCTTGCAAAAAGGCATCTGCTTGTTTATTTTACATTTTACACAAACGATTTTCATAAGCACAGAAAGAAAATTTACAAGCCAGTTATCGATGAAGAAAAATATCCCCAACAAGTTTTAATTACGTTCCCTGTCATTAGCCTGGATTAGAAAACAGGAAACTGCAAACCAACCTACTATGTCTGTCCCTTTTAAAAAAAGAGGAGAGAGAGAGAGAGGAGAGAGAGAGAGAGAGAGAGAGAGAGAGAGAGAGAGAGAGAGAGAGAGAGAGAGAGAGAGAGAGAGAATCTGTCCCTTTTAAGAGGAGAGAAAGAGAGGACAGTCTCTGAAATTTGGTAGGTGATTTTTAGAGGTCATTGCAAGCTTTTCTTTATAATCTTAGTGAAATGAGAAACTTGTGGTCATTGGAATATAGGCACCTCTTTGTTACTTGCTAGTAATGATCTTTAGCTGAAGAGAAGCTAGCCTGAACACCATTCAATATCACTTACACAATCTGAAGTCTCAAGATCCAGTAGCCTTAGAATCTTCCATTCTATATCTCTACAACCCCCAACACCAATATACAGTTTCTTGTCACTAAAGAATGAGAGAATGATGGACTCATCAAGGTAGAAAACCACTTCATTAATGGAACTAGAGTAACTGAGAAGCTAATATAAGATCCTTCTGCTTGTGGTATCCAACAAACTGCTATACTCCTTCCATCAAATAATGAAGAATATCTCAGAAAATTCTTCTCAAAGTTGTGTAATTTCCATTAAATATCTTACTTATTATTTACATTATCACCTCAGAATGAAATCCTTTAAAATGTAGCAAAATATGTACAAAATCTATGTAAGGAAATCTACAAAACTGATGAATGAAATCAAAGGAATAAATAAATTGAGAGATATTCCATGTTTATAGAGAAGAGGCTCAATATTTTCAAGATGTCACTTTTCCAATGTGATTTATAGATTCACTAAAATCTCAATAAAAATTTCAGCAAACTATTTTATAGATATCTACAAACCCATTCTAAAGTTCACATGGAAAGACAAAATTTCCAAAATACCAAACACAATATCAAAGAAGAAAAAGGAAGCTGGAGGACTAACATTACCCGACTTCAAGACTTACATAAAGCTACAGTAATCAGGACTGGTACTGGCAAAAAAAAAGACAAATAAATCAATGGAGCTGAATATAGTCAACTGATCTTTGACAAAGAAACAAAAGCAATACAATGGAGCAAAGATAGTCTCTTCAAGAGATAGTGCAGAAACAACTGGGCATAGACCTGCAAAAGAATAAATAAATCATCTAGACATAAACCTTACAAACTTCACAAAAATTAACTCAAAATGGGTCACAAACCTAAACAAAAAACCACAAAACTGTGAAACTCTTAGACAGTAACATAAGAGAAAACCTAGATGACCTTGGTTATGGCAATGACTTTTCAGCTATACCTCCAAAATCATGGATGAAAGAAATATGTGATAGTTGGACTTCATTAAAATTAAAAATATCTGCTCTGGGAAAGACAATGACAAGTGAATGAGGAGACAGTTCACAGACTGGAAGAAAATATGTACAAACAAAATATCTGATAAAGGACTGTTATCCAAAATAAACAAAGAGCTCTAAAAATTCAACAATAATAAAACAAACATGATTTAAAAATGGGTCAAATACTTTATCAGGCCTCTCACTAAAGAAGGTATAGGTAGCAAAGAAGCATATGAAAAAGTGCTCCATTTCCTCTATCATCAGGAAAATGCAAATTAAAACATCAAAAGCCCACTATACATCTATTAGACTGACCAAAACTGGGAAGCCTGGCTATGCCAAATGTTGACAAAATAAATGTTGAATAACAGAAAATCACATACATTGCTGGTGGGAATTGAAAATAGTACAGCAGTAACCTTGAAAGACAGTTTGGTAGTTTCTTACAAACTAATCTCAACATACAATCCAGGAGTCATTCTCCTTGGTATTTACCCAAAGAAGTTATTCAAAATAATAATATATTTTGTTATGTATGCTTATGTATATAAGCATAAGCATACATACATGTATATACATAAGCATACATATATACTTATGTATGATTATATATAAATAAAATAAATCATAATGATATAAGATATGGAGGGAGGAATTAGGGAAAATTTTTATTATGCATGCCAATAAGCCAAAAGAATACTAAAAAATACTTAGTTCATTAAAAAAAAGATGTAAGCAAGAGCAAAAGAATAAACAAGCAGATGGAACAAAGAGAGACAAGCTGATAGCTTCAAACTCACTTGTTATGCTTTTCAAATGTTTGCAAATTGTTTGACATCCATGTTGTTGAAAGTTGGGATCCATCTGTCCTCCCTTAAATTGTGAATTCTTTGACCAGCATACAAAGCAATATTGCTGATGCCTTGTTAACTGGAATAGTCACGCTTGAAACCCTGAGCCATTACATGAAAATTTCAACTACACTGAGATTGACATAGAGAAGGAATACAATACACGGTGTTTTTTCAGACAATCTCAATTGAGTCTTCCTTTCATCTAACCCAGTTCAGGCATCATCTATGTGACTTAAGAATTCATCTTGGAAAGGCATTCTCCAGGCCCCAATGTTCCAACTTCAATCATTTGAGTCATTCCAACAGAGGCCCAACAGAGCATGGGGAAGAGAAAGGCTGTTACCACTGTGCTTTTGCTCAATTGCTGATTCATAAAATATGAGTACACAATTACATGCTGTTTAATAGAGAAATTCTTTGAAGAGTAAGATAAAGTTGTGTCACTTAATAAAGGGAATATGTTCTGAGAAATGCATTAAGTGATTTTATCATTGCTGAATGTCATATAGTGCAATTATACAAATTTACATGGTTTAGCCCACCACACACCTCTTTGACTTAGCCTGTTAGGACCACTGTCATATATGTAATTCACCATTTACCAAAGTGTCATTTAGTAACATATGACTGTATTGATAGTGTAAAAGTTAACAATAAAGGATATGTGTAAACATTAAACATCAAAGAGTTGATGTGACTGCATTAATATCAGGTAAAGTAGATTTCAAGACGAAAAGTATTATTAGACATAAAGAAAGATTAGTAATAATAAACTGCTCAATTCATTAAGAATGCAAAACAAATCCTAAACATATATTTACCTAATAACATGATTCTACCATTATAAAGCAAAATGTAATGGAATTAAAGGAATAAACAAAATAATTATTGCAGTTGAAAATTTTAACAATTATTCTTCTCTAATTGATAGAACAAGTGAATAAAAATCAGTAAGGATATAGAATACTTGATTAACACTGTCAACCTACTTAAACTAATTGACATTTATAGAACACAAAGTCTAACAATATATATTGGCGTTATTTTCAAGTTTCTATGAACTATTTACCAACAAAGACCATATCTTGACCTAAGAAAATCTTAATAAAACCCAAAGGATTGAACTATTACAAAGTATATTATCTAAATACAATAGAATTTAGTTAAAGATTAATACACAATACACCCTGGTCGAGTATCTGTTCGGTCCACTGACTCCAGTCAAGGAAAGTCCACATGCATCCCAAGGACTCGGGTTCTTGTCCCAGGGTCAGGGAGAACAACCAAAATGAACCACCAAATAAAAATAAAGTGATTTTTCCTCCTCTCTTTTCCTGCCTGCCTGCCTACTCACCTTCATTTCTTTCTGCACCTTTCCTTTATAAAAATTAATACAAAAATACCTCTAGAAAATCCTCTAAGATATTTGGAAATTAACAGAAATATTTCTAAACATCCCTTAGTCAAAGAATAAATTATAAGGAAAATTAGAAAATATTTTAACTAGATGGCAATGGAAGTGTAATATGTCAAAATGTATGGGTGTGGCTAAGGTAGTAGAAAAAACGCATAGCTTAACATACTTATATTCAAAAATAAGAAAAGAATAAGGTAACCAATTTTCACCTTAAGAAACCAAATAAAAAATAGCAAAATACGCAGAATGGAATAATAAAGATATGTGTGAAGAGCAGTGAAATATAAAATAGACAAATAATAGAGAAAATCAACAAAACCAAATTTGAAAAAAATCTTAGCAAGACTGGTCAACAACAACAAAAACCACAAATTTATACTAGTATGTTTGAAAATTTAAATGAAATTGACAAATTCTTTGAAGAACGCATATTACCAAAGCTAACACAAGAAAAAACAGAGTATCAGAATAACTGTATATTTTTAAAGAAATTGAATTTGTATTTAAAACTTTTCCCACAAGCTTTGATGCTAAATCTTGAAGAAAATTATTGATCAATATCTGTTATTAACAGAGACACAACATTTTTACAAGCAAATGAATCCAACAACACCTAAAAATTGTAACGCATCAAGACCAAGTAGGGCATAGTCAAGAATGAAGCATTGGTTAAAATCAATCAACATAAATTATCACACTAACAAAATAAAAGAGAAAAATTATATGATCATATCAACTTATTCAGAAAAAGTATTTGACAAAAGTTAATAACAATTCATGAAGAAGAAAAAAATTCTCACAATCTATGCACAAAGGGGAACTTCTTCAATCTGATAGAAATCTGTGAACAAGTTTGTGTAAAGTTAATATTTGACTTAATCTTGAAATACTGAATATTCTTCCTGAGAGTTGTAGACAGAGCAACACTCACCTGTTTAATTCAAAATATAATGAAGGTCCACCTACACCACTCAATACGGGTGTTGGTATTTGTATTGGCATTGGTGTCATAACAGACAAACAGACAAACAGAACAAAAGGATAGTAAAATAGATCCACCCTTACACTTTCAGTTGATTTCCAGCAAGGTATCTTGCACCAAATTATGCTGAAAAAATTGAACATTTTGTGGGGAGAAAAGAACCTCCCTTATTATGTCTACATATACAAAAATGATTTGTTATATTATAAACCTCAAAACCTGTATATAAAACCTCTAGAAAAAAAAAAACCCATATTCACATGACAACACACCCTGGTGGAGTAGAGGTTACATCAACTGCCTCCAAAGGAGTAAGCCACATAACCCTGGGTTCCAGTCCCAGGTCCAGGGAAGGACAAGAAATGTGAACTAAATAAATATAAAATAGAGATGCTTCCTCCTCTTTTCTTTTCCTTCCTGCCCATTTCTTTTTTTTTTTTTTTTAATATTCACATGACTTCAGAACAATTAATAATTTGTTAGGTAGTACTCAAAAGCATTTAATGAAAGTAATGATAAATTGCTTTATCAAAAAAAAACTCATCAGAAGTAATCAAATGAAGAAGTACTCCTCATACTTGAAGAAAATATTTGCAATTCATTGATTAATAAAGGACTTGATAAAGAATTCCAATAACTCAATAATGAGTAGCATGGTTTTTAAATGGACAAAATATTGAAACAGACACTTGATAGACTATGTCATTTGGTATCAGGAAAATGTAAATTAGAACCGCAGTGAGAGACCACGGTACACCCACTAGAATGGATGAAGGCAGACATGCTGGTGAGAACATGGGGTGAAATGGCAAAGTACTGTGAGCAGGCCAGTCAGCATATCACCTTTCCTGTAAACCAAATCTCGAGCAAAATTGCACTCGTAAGTTTATGTGAATTATAATAAAGTATAAATTGTCTATTTCTACTCCTGCACTACAATAGCAGAGTTGAGTAATGGCAGCAGAGATATGGCACAAAGCTTTAAATATTTACTCTTTGGTCCTTAACAGAAAAAGTTTACCAACCAGGAGTATAAATCAACTACAAGGCTCGTGCATTTATTGAAGGAGTGTGAAATGATACATTCACCCTGGAAAACAATTTGGTAATAAAATATTAAGCATATACCTATTTTTCACCCAGAAAATTATAAACCTAAGTATCACACACACACACACACACACACACACACACAAAGGACTTATACACAGCTCCTCTACCCACTCGAGACCGAGGCTTTACTTAAAATGCCCAAAGCTGAACATAACCCAGGTGTACATGAATAGGAAAATAAACTATGACATATACATAAAATGAAATACTGTATAAGAAATAAACTACTGGTATAAATAATAGGGGTGAATCTTAAAAAAAAAAAGCATCCTGAATGCAAAAAAGTCTTACATAAAAGTGTCTATTATATGGCTCCATATATACAGAATTCTAGAACAGGGGACACTAATCTATGCTGGGGAAAAATTGGAACTGTGATTGACTTTGGTGAGGGCAAGTCTAGTCAGAGATTGATTGAAAAGGATATAAACCAACTTCCAGAGCCTGAAGCTTTAATCCTTTTGGAAACTGAAAGATGTTTGGCTTGTACAAGTTCATGAATTGTCAAAATCAGCAAATTTACTCTTAAGATTTATTTTCTTGTCTGTATGTTTTACACCAAGAGAAAAGACTGTAAATATAGAACTCTACTTAATGTAATACAAGCTGAAATATTTATAGGAAAGCATACTGATGTCTGCAATTTTCTCTGGAAGGCCGTAAAGAAAAGATGGACGAATGGATGGATGAATAGATGATAGATAAATAATAAAGAAAACAGAGTTAAATGTTAACAGTGCTCCAGGTGGAGGGTATAGAGGCATTAACAGCAATATTCTCTCAACTAGGCAGTAGTTTGAACATTGTCATAGTAAAAACTGGAAAATTGTCAGAAAAAGAAGTAGAAAATGCTTTAAAACAGGGAAGCAGGGTATAAGGCAGGAAGTGGGTAGTTAGGAGCTATTTTTTCTTCTTCGTGTTGATTCTTGCCTTATAGACAGAAGAAAATGCTTCTCTAAATAGTGACTAAAGGGATCCCAGTAGAATAGAATTTTACAGGCTAACTATGTTAAGTGATATCCAAATCCTTCTAAAAAGTCAAAAGTGCCCAGGTTCCTGAAGATGGCGAAGATTTCCCTCCATGAATTTGCCATGGTCTGTTCATGACTGGTGCCTTGTTTGGGACTGAGGTAAGGAAACCCCAAAACAGCAAGCACGTGTTTCTGAAGCACTCAGACTGAGAGATCTTTGAACAGGATAATGTCTATAAACAAATATCTCAAAGGATCTTGTTATTTCACTATTGCTCAAGAGTGCTTCCTGTATGACCCTAGATAGGATCCTGGGAGTAGGGGTGCAGAAATTCCCTCGACTATAAAACCCCAGGAGGGCAGGCACATGTCTCTCTTGCTTACCATTTTATATCCAGCATTTAGCCTGGTGTCTAGCACCAAAGAAAATCTGTGTTAAAAATTTATTGAACAGATGAATGGTGATGATCCCTTTTATTAGGAAACTTGAAGTAACTAAAAATAAATGCTCCACACATTTCCTCTGTGCTCTCTTTACTCAGAACCTGCGGAAACAACTCCCCAGAATGATCTTGATTAAATATAGAATTGCGTATCTTTGTTTAAATAGTCCACGTATTTATCCAAAATATATTAAGAGAAGAGCCAAAATAGCATTACTACTGCCACCACCATTTTTTGAACAAGATCTCCAAAGCCAAGGACTAATTTTAGTGCCTGACCTTGTTGCCAATCTTTGTGTTAATCCTGAATGATAAGAAGGAGATGAGAAGCCAGTATTTAGCTAAGAGAATTAATTTACCAAAGGATATGCTGCATCTAAATAAAAACTGCCTGAGTCTGAAGCTC